>CAKNWT010266492.1:0-11197 GCA_932066315.1 Andricus coriarius
TCCGTTTACCGAACTAAATTATGTAAAATTTAACACACAAATTTTCTCCGTGCAGTTGAAAACTACTATATCAATTTTTGAAACGCATCACTTTTTTCCGTGTTTTGATATTGTAGAATACTAAAGTTTCAAACGTTTTTATCATTTATTCAAATGGAAAGTCTCTCAGTGCAGCAACGAAATAACAAGCCCCAGGCAAACAGAAAATGAAGAAACTTATCACTCCCCGAGTTATCCAATCCAAATAATAAATAATATTCCTGCGAAAGATATGATCGGTACGATCAGACCACTAAACGGACAGGATGACATGGGGGCCGAAGATTTGATAAAATCAGTTTAAAAAAGTACACAAAAGATGTTCGCAACCCGACCTATATTATTAGACTACATACTAGCAGAGAAAATCACACTGACAATCAGTCAATAAACTCAAATGTCCGGTACAATTTCCCGCTTATGAAAAAAATATCTTCTCAATTTAAGGCGAGAAATAGGACTACAGGTAAAAGCGCAAAAGCTGAACGACCTTGCAGAAGCACAGAATAACACCATAGAAATGAAAATGTGGCTAAAAGAAGTTCAGCCAACTTTACCCACACGCAGTAATAATTTATACCAAGATAAAACATGCCTACTACTGGACCATCAACTACACAAATATCTGTTCGACCAACCCTTTAACAAAAATAGAAAAACTTGCCATAAATGCGGCAAATCAGGACGTTTTGCAGCACAATGATACTAAAAAAATACTAATTTTTCAGTGAGCCAGTATACCAGAAGACCCTCTCAAGTAAGGAACATTCAGGAGGACGGGGAGAGATTCTATTTAGAAGAAATGACGGAAGATGAAACAAACGATCAAACTCCTTACGAGGACTCAGCAGACTATCAGCCCTCCCTGGACGATTACAATCAGTCCCTGGAAATACGAAGGAACATCGTACCATTCCTACAGGTTCCTCTATCAACCTGCTAAAAAGAGATTCCACACCAAGAAAATAACAACCCTACTAAAAAAAAAGTCAGAAATCATCACAAATGGTCAGAAGTTCTGACGATTTCTGAACATCCTGACCATTCCTGATGAGTCTGACTATTTTTGAAGATATATGCTAATTCACATGCTAGCAGGCCGCTCATGGGCTAGGAGAGCAGGTAGGCCAATCGAAAAGGATGAATAAATAATGAAAATAAATAACCTAGATAAATAATATAATCTAGAAAATATAAAAGGGATTTTCCATGAATTCTGAATTTCCCTGGCGATTTCTGTCGAGAAACGTAACAAAAGTGGTCAAAAATGGTCAGAAGTCCTGACTTTTTTTCTGACGATTCCCGACTTTTTTTTATTAGGGAAGTGAAAACAAAAATGAAAAAAACTTTTATCAAGGGAAACGATAAATACCTGTCCAATGCATACTTCCTTTTTGAGCAACAAGGTGAAGAGCAGTCCGTCTGTGTTGTAGAATCCACGAATATTCATTTGTTCAAGAAGAGCTTCACAAAGTCTTCATTAACAACTGCAATTGCAGTATGGAGAGGAGAAAAACCGTTTGGTTCTTCTGGAGTAAAAAAAAAAGAAGAAATCTCGTAATTGCTGTTCAAGAGGGCAGTGGCGATTGATAGTGATCCATTATTAACTGCAATATGGAATGGAATACGATCAAATTTGTCCACTACACCAGGTTTAGCACCATGCTCCAGTACAAGGAGTAAGATCTCTAAGTGTTCTTTTTCAGCTGCAATATGAAGTTGCGACATATGATTCTTTATGATCTTTGGATTTAGTAGGAGATATCCGCCTTGCATTAGGGTCTGCTTGATGCATTAAGAGTTCAAAAACAGTCTCAGAATATCCATTTCTAACTGCAACATGAAGTGGAGTACAATTGTCTCTGTACGATTTAATATTGACTCTATAGCATTTTTTTTACCAATAAAGGAATCATTTCCACATTGCCACATTCAGCGTCAAAGTGCATCGGTGTGACACCAGATACTGCATGTTTTACGTAAAGCTGAGAAAAAAAATGTGCAACGCAGCCATCCTTTCTCGTCCACGTCTCTTGTAACATATTCTACTTATATATCTTATACATTTTGTATTCTATCTCTAATCATCTTAATTACTGTAACTTCTCCATGCAGAACAGCTACGTGCAGGTCAGTAGTTTTCTGCGGCCCTATTTCAAGTTGACAATCGTGACCTACTAATAGTTTGGAAATTTCAAGGTGCCTATTCTTTAAAGCTTGACAAAGTAACTGAAACCCCGTTGACCACGAGAACAAAAAATTATCATTGAGTCCACTTGCGAGGCGTTTAACCTTTTCCAAATTTCCATCCTGAACGGCTATACAAGCTTTTGCTTTATGTCTTCAGTTTCTGTCCTAACTGCCTGAAATTGAACATTTCACAATAAAATTGTTGTGCAAAAAAACACTTGCTTCATAAACTTCTTATCATTTCTTATTTTAGAATAAAAATAAATTCCTAAGTACGAACCTTGAACATTTCCTTTTAGTATTTTCACAAACTGACGAGTTCGAAAAACTTTCTCTGAGATTAAAGACATTGCCTGAAATAAAAACAGACATATAGGTATGGTGATCTAGTTCACCGCACATGAAACTTTTATTTTTTTGTGTGCCTGCGTTATCAAATTAAAATGCTAAACATTGGAATCGTTCAAAATGGTACTGATTAACATCGAAATAACCCTAAAATAAATTTTGGATTGAAGCTTTATAAATTGTTTACTATTTTCAAATAATTTCAAATTCGTAGATTCATCATTAAACGACGCTAAAAAATTAAAAACGTTTCTAATTGTAGACTTCAGAAAATTATTCTTTTAAAATTAAGCAATACTTGACTGTTATTTTGAATGTAAAATTTTGAATCAAGTGTTCAAAGTAAAAGACAGATTTAAAAATTAAGGCATTCAAAATTGCGTGCTATGAAATTGTTTTAAATTCAACTATTTAAAACTGGAATCCCAATAGTTGACTGATTTGTTTAATAATTATGAATCGCTATAATTTTCGTGCTGAATAAAAAAATTTTAACGTACAATTTCAATTGTTCCATTTTGTACATTTTTCATCCGTAACTGAACTTGTCGACATTTTAAAAGTATAATTCACTATTTGACAATAATTGTGGATTTAAAATGGCTTCAATTAAAATAATTCAACAAACATGATTTTTAAAGTTGCTTATTATTGAAAATATCAACCAAAATTGTAAACATAAAATAAAAACAATTCCATTATAATATTTATTCCTTGAAATAAATTTTCGGTTATAATGTTATTAAAGCAACCATAAATTTATTACGAATGGGGCATTCCATTTCAAACTAGCGCACTGCCCAAAACCAATTTTTTCTATTTTCTTCAAACTGCTGTAAATTGTAGTACTATAGGACCTTATTGTAGATGGAAAACCATTATAGCGATCATATTGCATGCTTACCGAGATATGGGAGGTGGTAATCTGTACACTTTAGTGTGCAGACCATTTTTCAATGAAATGTTGTTGCATCAAAACCAAACCAAATAAAGTTTGCAAATAACGGATTCGAAAAGAAATTTCACAAGCTTAATCACGTTAGTGGTAACCATTTTTTTTTAAATATACGTCCTTTCTATAGTTTTTTGAAATTGAATATTAAATATCCCAATATCTCAAAGCATGCGCATCCTAAGAAATCCGGCACTTTAAAATAAAGCTTTGAATTTCTATTTTATAACCATAAATGGATATTTCAGAATACTTATTCAGAGATATTAATTAAAATAATTATTTAATTGAAAAACTCAAGGAATCTGAATACAGAACCTAACCCTCTTGAACCAACTTCAGAGTTTAAAGGATTCAAAAAGATAGTGATCCAACTATATGAAATATTGATTATATTACAATAAATTCCCAAATGTCACCTCAAATATCATTTATAACAAAAATATTTATTTAGGAGGTGGTAATAATTATTCATCGAAATAATATATAAGTAAATTTTAATGTAATCTAAAAATGTTTAAAACTATTGTGCAAATCCATTTTAAAAACTTATCACGGAAAAGGAGTTGCGCTAAGAAATATTTCGAAAGACCTTGAATCAAATGAACCGATATACTTTGTTACAGGTAATTGTTGTTCTAACTACAGCTAAGCGATGAGCAAGTAGATATTTAAAATAATTGGAATTTCGATACCTGTAATCTGTTAATCACAATTAAAAAAAAATGCACAACTTTTCTATCGCAGAGAGTATAGTTGTTGAAGAAGCCGAAGATTTATGTGACGAAAAGATAAATTATGTTGATTCTGACTTTTCATCGAAACCAAAAGTGATGAAGTTCGAATCCACTGATGAACATCATTTAGCAGGTATTGAAGTACTTAACCACATAAGGGAGACATTTAAAATATGTACCTCAACTTCCCAAAAAATATTGCTTTTAACGCTTGCGCCAATATCTTGAGGATAAAGGAAATTGGCAAAAGAATTTAATGCCTCTCATCGACAAGCTAGGAAAGCGAAGAAGTTTGTTTTTGAAACATGAAATTTTGACTACTTCAAATCCTAGAGCTGGTCATTCTTTATCTATTGAGGTACAAAATCTTGTATTTTTTCTGAAAGTGACGTTAATAGCAGACTGGCCAAGAAAGATTTATTCCTGCTAATCTATCGGAATTATATCAGCTATTCAAAGAAAAACACAAAGACGGGAGAATTGGGGTTTCCAAATTTTGTCAGTTAGGACCTCCCCATTGTGTTTTATCGGGATCATTATGCGTGTGTATTCATCATGAAAATGTCAAGATAATGATGGATGGAGGAATCATGAAGGACTTTACCAAAGAAACTGATAACCCTTTATCAACTTACCGCGATCGCTTAAAATGAATTATTTGCAATGATCCCGTACCTGAATGCCACCTAAATGAATGCGAGAGCTGTCCAGGCGAAAAGGTAAGGATTGAGCAACTTACTTTAGTGTTCAACGAAAATGAAATCAACAGTATTAATTTTCAAGTTTGGCAAAATACGGATAGAACAACTTTAAAAACGGAAGTACTGAACAATTATGAATTTATCTAAGAATTGAAGAAATTCTTAGATCATAAGAAATTTAGCCGATAAATAATCTTAATTGTTTGACGGTTTTCTGAAATCTAATTTAAATAAATGTTTGTAAAGATAAATAACTCGTGCTTTCATTCAGATAAGTTATTTATTTACGAGGTGTTTCTTTAACACAAAGAAATATTTCTCGAAATGAGTATGTGACAGATAATTAATTTAACGAACTTATTGCTGTGAAACTAAAAACCTTGTTTTTCAAAATCTGGATTGGTCAGCCAAAGAAGTATTTCTTTAGTTCAGTGATTCGATGAATTAAGGAAAATATATTTATATCAAGTTATGCATACATGATTGCCCATTGTGTTTCTTTAATACCATAAAAATATTTCTTTGAACTAAAGAAGTAATTCTAGACCACATTCTGCCCTACCATTTCCTCGAGCCAAAAAATTTTTCTGTGATTCAAAGACTTTTTTTCATTGTAAAAAATCGTTTAATTTTACGACGTTAATCGCAGTTAAAAAAAGAAACCCTCGATTATCAACACAAAGTTACTATAAAGAACTTAGTGATTTTACAAAAATAATTGTGTAAAATCACTAAGTTTATTTTAGATCTTTTTTTTTCCCCTCAATTATTATGGTAATTTTACCAAATCGTGTAAAATCGCTAGGATTATCGTACGGATCATATTTATACAAGTTTTTTCACAGTGATGTACAGCATGAAGTAAACTATAATGATACGACGTAACAATTAATTTTATCTTTATTTTTAACGAAACAAATTTAATATTTGATCTATTTACCATAATTTGTTATTTGCAAACGAGTTTGTTGTATTGTAATAATTTGATAAACAAATCAATCCTTTTCTTCGACCGACGATGTTTAAGAATGTTAATTTGTGAAATTTTGTATATCTTACGGTCCACATAAAAATTAAATAAAAAATGAGCCAAAAACAACTTTCCAACTCAACATTTATTAATTAAAAACTCCTTTCTTCATCCTTTACGTACGTTTTGGTACAATTGCGTACCTTTTTCAAAAGGCTTTTAAACCTAAATACATTAATACTTCAAGTTAGCAATATTAAACTATTATGATTATATTGTTATTATTGTATTTCGTTAAATTTACCTCGCATTTTTACCGCAATCTTAAGAAGGGCTTTATAATCAGTCAAAATTCAAGTCTTCAAATTTGTAAATTGCAGAAATCCTAAAATACATCTGTAAGCCTTTTCAAAATTCCGTATTTTATATATTTATCGCTCAGACGTGATGCTCTGCTCATTGCTAAAGATTAGATCTCCGACTTTTATCCAATTAGATTCAGAATTTTAGCCAATAGACTTCGACGATTCTTCAAATCTTGTCTTGAACTAATCAGAAAAGTACTTTGTACTAATTGTCGACACCCATTCTGTACGTCTCATGACCCCCGAATACCAAGCGACTCGTCAAAACTGACAGATACTTACCTGCTTAAAATGTCAGATAAAAAACATTTAGAAACCACATAGGGATCGAGTAGAAACCCATTTGGTTCCTAACCGTCTCTGACCGGTTCTTAACTGGTCTCGATTTCAATGCCTGGCATGTAACCGGATCCTAACCGGTCCTTATATGGGAAATGGTAACAGAAAGTAAGTTTAAAAAATCTTCTAACCGGTCCCAACCGGGTTCTACACGGAATTTGGGAACAAATTAAATATAGTCAGACTGAAGTGAGTTTCTAACTGGTCTCTAACCGGTTCCTAAAAGGCAGTTGATACTGGTGTGTACTTTAACCGGTCCTAACCGGTTTCTATCCGGCGATCGAACAGAGAAATTAAATATTGTCAAAGACCAAAGTTAGCTTCTAACTGGACTCTAACCGGTTCCTAAAAGGCACTTGACACTGGTGTGTGTTCCAACCGGGTCTACCTGGAATTTGGGAACAGAAATTAAATATTGTCAGACTGAAGTTAGTTTCTAACTGGTCTCTAACCGGTTCCTAGACAGCACTTGATACTGGTGTGTGTTTTAACCGGTCCTAACCGGGTTCTATCCCGCGATCGAAAAGAGAAATTAAATATTGCCGAAGACCAAAGTTAGCTTCTAACTGGACTCTAACCGGTTCCTAAAAGGCACTTGACACTGGTGTGTGTTCTAACCGGGTCTACCTGGAATTTGGGAATAGAAATTAAATATTGTCAGACTAAAGTTAGTTTCTAACCGGTTCCTAGAAGGCACTTGATACTGGTGTGTACTTTAAACGCTCCTAATCGGCAATCGTAAACAAAGATTCAATATTGACAATTTTAATTCTTTTTTTGTCGAAACCAGGTACAGTTTATTCATGGATTTTAACTAATATACAACAATTAGCGTTGCGGTAATTTAATTCGAGATTTGGAATTAAATCGGTCGAATGTCAAGTTTTCAAAACCGATCTAACCTGACATAGAATTTTTCGATTCGATACAAACCAGCGCGTATTGAAATAACTAATTTGTTATATTTAATCCAAGCTAAGATAGAGTTTATCAATTCAATATTATTCAATCCGAACCATTTGGTTTCTAATAGTCTCTGACCGGTTCTTAACTGGACTCAATTTCAATATCTGGAATGTAACTAGATCCTAGCCGGTCATTACCGAGTCTACCCGGAATTTGGGAACAGAAATTAAATATTGCAAGACTTAAGTGTGTTTCTAACTGGTCTCTAACCGGTTCTTAAAAGGCACTTGATACTGCCCAGTGGGCACAAAAACATTAACGTCCTAAGAACGTTCCAAAAACGTTCCTAGGACGTTTGTCTCAGTCCAATTGATGTCCTAAAGACGTCCCATGTTCCAATGACCGTCTTTGGAACATGGGACGTCTTTAGGACATCAATTGGACTGACACAAGCGTCCTAGGAACGTTTTTAGAACGTTCTCAGGATGTTAATGTTTTTGTGCCCACTGGGCGGCATGTACTTTAACCGGTTTCTATCCGGCGATCAAAAAGAAATTAAATATTGTTAGAGAACGGTTAGGGCCGGTTGTGAACCGGGGAGCAATATTATGAGGACCCAGTTACAAGTCGGTTAGGTGACTGTTACAGCCCGGGGACGAAATTCGGATAAGGGCCGTTTAAGAACCGGTTAGGAATCGGGTACAAATATTACAGGATGCCGGATAGAAATAGGGTAGGTGCCTTTTACAACCCGGGGACAAAATCCGGTTCGAAACCGGTTAGGGCTGGTTAAGAACCGGGGAGCAATATTATGAGGACCCAGTTACAAGCCGGTTACAACCCGGGGACGAAATTCGGTTAGGGACCGGTCAAGGTTAGGATTCGGGTACAAATATTGCAGGATGTTGGTTAGAAACCGGTTACAATCCGGAGACAACATCCAGATAGAGACCGGTTAGAGCCGGTTAAGAACCGAATAGGAATATTATGGGACCCAGTTATAAACCGATTAGGTGACGGTTACAACCCGGGGTTGAAGTTAGGGTAGGGCCGGTAAAAAATCAGTTAGGAATTGGGAACAAATATTACAGTATGCCGGATTGATACCGGTTACAACCCGGGGAAAAAATCCTGTTAGAGACCGGTTATGGCCAGTTAGAACCCACTTATAACCGGGTTCTCTCCGACATTTTAAGCAGGGTATTTTTAACCTCCGTAGCGAAAACTTCTCCTCTTGTACCGTGAAAATAAATGTTTATATTATGTGTTAAAAACTGATCTGGTTTCATTCAGCCCGAACACAATCACAGTTTTAATTTAATTTTCATCAATTCCAACACAAAAATATAAATTTCAAAACATTAAATACACTAGGGTCTAAAAAGCAACCCTAATTTGGTGCAGATAAAAAAATTTCAGGAATTCGGCCAAAGTTTCCTTGAAAACCCGAAAAACATTTTTTTCTTGATTTAGTTCAAAATTTTTACACTGAGAAATTATTTCATTAAAAGTTGTAGATATATATGAAATAATCTATTTAATTGTATTAATTCTTTACATTGAAAAAACCCTTCTCGAAAAAAAATCGAAAAAGGGTGAAAAGAGTCGAAAGAAAGGTTTCGATACTTTTCAAAATCAGTGGGCATTTAAAATTTTGAGTAATAGTGGACACCATGAAAAATATCAATCATAATTCTCGACACTTAAAGTTCTAATTGGGTATTTTATGTTTGTTATCTAAAACTTCTACAAAATTAATTTTTTTTTAAATACAATAACATTTTTTTTGTCATCCTTGCTAGACATAAAAAAAGTCAGTACAAGAAACTAGAACCATGTTTACAGGACAATGCAAATAAACACAATAAATTACAACAAAGAGAAAAAAATTAAAACTTTTATCTGTTATTATTTGGACAAATTTGATACTTTTTTGTACACTGCTGTATTTTAAAGTAGTTTTAATATTTTACCTGAAAGTGTACAAGATTTTACAAGTTTTTCATCCAATAACTTGTTTTTTCCTCGAACTATTAGGACGGTAAAATCTTTAAAACACTGTAAAGATATGATTCTACGTTAAATTTTAAAAACAAAACAAAAATAAAATGTGTGCGTCTCGGGATGCCCGGTAGAAGGACTATATACTATATATAACTATACTATTTACTGTTAAAATAAGGAATTTACGGAATTCAACTAATTCCACGATTTGAAGGAATTCCATGAACTCTTTGAAATCCGTGAATTTCTATGAATTCCGTGAATTTCTATGATCTCCGTGAATTTCACGAATTCATTGAATTTCACCAATTCCTTGAATACTTCAAAATTGCTGCCTGCTTGGACCAAGCGGAGGAAGTGAATGTGACTTGATATCTTACATCTTACGACTTACACCACCAGGAACAGGCAGGAAAATTATAGAGGGATTACACTAATGAATACGGCGTATAAAATATACGCGATGGTGGTGGCGGAGAGGCTGCGGAAGGATGTCGAGGGGAAAGGAGTATTGCCGGAGACGCAGGCGGGCTTTAGAGCACATAGGAGTACTATCGACAATGAGTGTAGTTCCACCGGTGAGGCTTAAGCGGCGTGGCGTGGCGTAAAGGCAGTGGCGTGGCTTATAGGAAGTTTCTCAGGAAAAGTGGAAGTAGTGCTGCCAACTTTAAAATTTGCCGCGATCAAGGCAAACTAGAATTCTCTCCTATCGACGACAAGAATTAAGTTGGCAGCACTACTTCCACGCTTCCTGAGAAACTTCCTATAAGCCACGACAAAGCCAAGCATCGCCGCTTAAGCCTCATCGGTGGAACTACACTCAATATCTACGTTCTGCAGCACGTGGTGGATAGAGAATTAGCGAAGAAGGGGTCAAGAGTGTACGCGTTTTTCGTGGATCTCAAAGGCGCGTTTCCTTCGGTGGATAGGGGAAGATTGTGGGAGGCGATGGAGGATAGGGGAGTGGAGAGAGGCCTGATCGAGAGGGTAAGGGAGATATATGAAGAGACCAAAGATAAGGTAAGAGGAGGGGAGGGGATTTCGGCGGGATTTTGGATGGATAGGGGGTTAAGGCAAGGGTGTCCACTTAGCCCAATGCTTTTCGCAATTTTAATTGCGGATATGGAAAGTAAGCTGGAGGCCGGGGTGGTAGGAGGAGTTAGGATAGGAGGGGTTAGGATTTGGTCACTAGCGTATGCAGATGACATAGTGTTGCTGGCAAAAAGCGAAGAGGCCTTAAAGGAGATGATGAAGAGGTTGAGAAGATACCTGGATAAGAAGAGGTTAGATCTGAATGCGGAAAAGTCTAAGGTTATGGTGTTCAGAAAAGGAGGTGGGAGGGATAGGGAGGGGAGTGGAAGTGGAAGGGGGAGGCGGTGCAGGAGGTGAAAGAGTTTGTGTACCTGGGCTTCGTGTTTAGGAGGAATGGGGGAGTAGATGGTCACATAAAAGAGAGAGTGAGGAGGGCAAATGTGGTGATGAGGCAGGTCTGGGGGTTGGGAAAGAAGTTATTGGCAGATGATTTTGAAAGGAGAATGAAATTGTTTGACTCGCTAGTGATGAGTGTGCTATTGTATGGCGTAGAGGTATGGGGGTGGAAGGAAAGTGAAGAGGTAAATAGGACTCAGGAGAGGTATGTAAAGTGG
>CAKNWT010266529.1:0-31650 GCA_932066315.1 Andricus coriarius
ACCATAAATTGCAAAAAAGTAGAAACTTAATAATAATTAATTGTTTAAACAATAGAAAGAAATTAATAAATAAATAAAGAAATAAATAAAGTTACTTTCAGATAATAAACTGCTATTCCGATCTCAGAAAACAGATTAAAAACGAATTTTATAGAAGAACATATTATTTAAACAAATACAATTTATTTAAATAATGGAAATTAACTAAAAAAACATTTTTAAACATTCCAATAGACCTATAGTAATGATTTCCGGAAAAAAGGAGAATAAACTGCTTAAAAGAGTCAATTTCCTGAAGAATGTACATTTTTCGATTTAAGGGTAGTTTTCAGGGCATCGTGGGGGTGTGTTAGGGGCGTCAAATCCAAACATATGATAGGTCAAATTCTTCGTTGGAAAGTACTCTAGAAGCTTTATAACTTTAATGTCAACTTTTCCCTAACCCTGAACAATTATTCGAAAAATACCAAAAAGTTACTTTTTCCCATGCATTTTCCCATGCAAATTTCAAGTCCCAACAGGCACCATATAAAATCAAAATTTTGAAAAAAGAAAAAATAGGACCTTTATTTTTTTGGATTTCGAAACTTTTTGGGGAGATCGTTTGCATTTATTTAAAAGTCGCCATTTTGGACCACCCTATTGTGCATACTCGAGCGCTATATAAGATTCCACTAATCTCTATGCACGCACACTGTTAAATAAGCTGCATGTATTCCTGGACTTTTAAGTTGAAAATATGATGGCTTTAATCGAGACGTACACAGTTAAAAGGGTACCATATGTGCACGTGCACAGTTGGGAGTATACCATCTCTGCACGTGAGTTTGTAGGTTGGGAATTTGTTCACTTTAATTGGGAATTGCACAGTTGGGAGGGTACCATCTGTGCTCGTTAAAATTTAGTCGTTGCACAGTTGTACATCCGGCAATGAACGTGCACAGTTTTACCACTGGCCTTCGAAGTGCACAGTTGGGCTCGCGCAAAAACGTCCGGTATCCGTTAGCCGTTAACCATAGAACATTTTTATACGCGAAAGAAAGGGAAAAGAATTTTCAAATTTGGTAAATATAATAAGTATGAAAGTGGCTATTACAATATTACAAAAACGAATGTGAAGGAAGTTATGTTTCTGTACTCATACAAGTATCAGTGACGTGTAATCAAAATAAATATAAACTTACTTATATTTTCTAAATCAAAATCAGACGGGATTTAGCCCCAATAAGTACTTTGTCCCTTATTATTTTTACGATGCGAGTGGATGCAAAATATGATACCGTATGACACGTGCCACGACCACCTGAGATTCAACGGACGCCATTTTTCTCAGGGCAATTTATATTTATTTTAATGAGATGAAATATCGAATGCGATATTTACCTCGATTAAAAAAGGACCCGTATTGTAGGTATAAGATAAGATAAGATTTATGATTCAATCAAAAGAAGTTACGAACGATTCTGTCCAAGAACGTCTCTTCCTGCATTGAATGGGATAACTTGAATTGAATATTCTCTGCTACATATTTACTCTCTAAATTTAAATCAGTGAGCAATGAGTCACTGAAGCAAGTAAGTACGAATTTTCACCGATTCACAGCGTTATCTCACTGATTCAAATATGTAATGATTTTCACTGATAAACAGTGAAATCTCGCTAATTTGAATTTAGAGACTGTGTATAATGTATATCTTTGAAATATAAATTATTACAGTAATAGGTAAAAATGGGCTTCACCGTGAACTCATAAAAAACTTACAAAGATTTTCATTGATTTTTTTATTTCATGTAACCTACTACTCATAAGAAGAGTTCGGATTTTCGTATGTAATCTTTACCTCTATTTTTATTATTTTTGTTATTTCTCAAATTCTTTGTACAAACTTGAAACAAATGGTTCTGATTTCAGATATTTTTTGAATTTTTCAAAATTCATTTTCTGAAGCATAAAATTCCATACTTTTTTGAACATTTATGCATAAATTTGGAATAATTAGCTGTTAAAAATTGTTATTTTCTTATCTTTCTAAAAAAATTATGTTTTTTGCCTTTGATTTACATATTTCTATCTTTAAAAAAGATTTGTCTGAAATTTCTGGGCAAAAAATCATTTCAACCAATTTTTAACAAATAATTGAATTTAATTTATATAGTTTTTTCAACACCAACTTGTTTCAATATAATAAATCTCAGCTGGATGCTTTAAAACTTCAAATGAACGAAATTTTGTTGTTGAATTTTCGTTCCAGCTACAAATTTCATAGAACATGTTAAACTTTATTAAAGGCCAACTTTTCGCAACGCCTAGATTAAGCCTAAAAGTTACATTAATTTTTTGAGAGAATAGAAAATTGAAGACTAATTTCATTTCAAAATATTTCAAAAATAACAACACCAATGTTCTTATCTCGACCATTTCTTAGCACAATGATATTCAAGACGCACATTCACGGTCAAATAAGAAGAAATGTTATCTGAACAATAATTTTCAAACATTTTGAACAAATAAAGTGTCAAAAGATTAAAGTTATCATCTGTCTGTTGATCTTATCATTGAAAATTTTCGAAAAACGATACCTCGAACGTATTTAAAGAGACTGTATATGCATATATTTCCAAATATGGTGCGAAATGTTGTAAAAGGAAAGGATATTTTTTGTATGGAGTTTAAAGTGAAACAACTTTGCTATGTAAACTTTTTTTGTATATCTCACGTATTTGAAAAAATGGGAATCTTTGATTTTTAGAAAAATCGCCGCCATTTTGTTAATTTTTAACTTTTTTCTTTTTTTCTCGCGTATTTCGAAAAGGTGTAAAATTTCAGAAAAAATTGGACACAATTTAAAAAGACAATCTTAAAATCGGAACCTTCACATTATATTTCACGCTTTTGTAATAATCTGAGCGAAATTTTCAATATCTGCAATGTACCGCTTGGACTATCCACTATATTGATAAAAATGAAGCTAAATGGTTATAAATCAATGTGTGCAATCTATTTTACGAGGAATTTTAAAAATAGCAAAGACGAGAAAAACACGATAAAACTGCGAAAATTTGCTTTTCAAGCCTATTTTCTTTTTTTATGACCAATACATTATGTATTTAAATAAAAAATCGATTATTACATTTTTTATTTTATTTGGCACACACTATTATTATTTTTAAACTTTCTATAAATCAATAAAGTTATCATTAAAACCAATTGTTATTTAGAAACTTATAAAAGTGTTATACTACGCTTTTATTATCTCTGCTCTAGAAAATTTGAATAGCGTATTTATTATGCCGGTTCACAGTAAATACCAGAGATATTTTTATCTGAAGCTGGATACAAATGTTGCAAGCAATTGACAACTACATATAAAGATGTGAACGTGGTTTTGAATCCGCCTCCCGAAACAATTATTTGATGTCGGATAATTGTAGTTGTCAATTGTTTTGAACATTTTTATCCAAAAAATATGTTTGTGGTTTACTGTGTTCGCAAGTTATAATTCATATGTACATCATTTTTTATTTCATTAAGCTAGTTTAATTCACAATATCTGCAAAACGGTTCTTTGTTAATTTTTCTATTCTCCTGAAACCTACTTTTCAATGTCGTAAAGATTTTCTGAATTATAGATTTTGTTTAATGATTTTAATTTTTTCCATAAGTTATTTCAAGTTCTTAAAAGTTTTCGAAGACATTAAACACATCAGCTGTAAGTTTGCACAGCTGATCATTCACATGGCTTCGCGTATTACTATCGCCCGAATGGCTTATCACTGATATGCTATGATATCCACTTGCCTTTGTTTGTTTTACACTAAAATAAATATAAGATAAAAACACCGTTGCTAAGGAACTCCTACTCATTGTCGAGGAACTACACTGCATTTCAAAAAGATACATTAAAAACCATTGTGAATATTAAAGCATGATATATACATTGGGCTTGAAAGCTGATTGAAAAGGGTAATTCTTTAAAAATATATGTCATGGTAACGTTAATTAGAATATAATAGGATCTGGAATAATTTTAATGGGCCGGTTTTTTCTGCAAAATATGTCAGGGTGGTATAGAAAGGCTAGGCTGAAAGGTGAAATTATGGAATGGAATGATAGAGGGCGTTTTGGAAGAAGTAGATGAGAGAAAATAAAAATTTCTACCCTTCTCAATTGTTGCTCTCCCTCATCGATTAAGCGGTGCTGGCACATCGCCAATGTTTTCGACGATGTCCCTTTTCACGAGCACTAACAAATTTTCAAATTGCACGCGAAAGAATAAGAACCACGTCGAGCAGAAAACGTGTGTAACGTTTGCCTGGAAACTGTTACGATTCTCGGCTAGTACTGATGGATCTCACTGTAGAATTCGCTTGACTGATCGCTGCATTCAATTATGTATGAAAGAGAAGGGGGTTGCGGGATCGACTTTGTCGATGTTCACATATGTGGGTGTACTTCATAGTCACAATAAGCAACAAGAGATGGCAGTATGTGGAGGGGTTGCGGAGACCGATATATTTGGTAGATAAGAAAGGGTAGTTGCAAGGGTAGTTGTGAGTTAACCGTTAGGGGAACTCCACGTGGGATTCTCGTCATAATGAAAGGCGCGGATCCAGAGAGGTGGGGGGGGGGGGGGGCAGCACCCCGCAAAGCCCAGACTCGAATTTTTCAAATAAGATAATTGAAGTTTACGATCCCAGTAAAAAGAAACTACACTGTTAAAAATAATATTAAATTTAATATACTCATGTGTATTAAAATTAATATATCAGGCATATATAACCGCCATTAAGAGCGTGTATATTAAATTTCATATACATTCATGTTAATCACTTACAAGAAAAATCAGATAATTCTACTTTACACAAATTCAAAATAAGTTTAGCAGTCATTTTCGATCCTAAATAATAAAACATGATACCGTCTTCCTATTAACCAAAAATAAAATTGGATTTCAAGTCGAAAAGTTCAATTAAGCAAATAAATAACAGAGCTAACCTACAATCAACTGTATTCACATTAAATTTTTACCATTTAGAGCGAATTTAGGAAAAAGTTCCACCCGTACATTGCACTTTCATTATAAAAAAGAATTCAGTCGACGAACTCTAGATTATTAATTTAACTGCCAATAGTTGACAAGATTTGAAGACATGAAAGCACTTGGAGTTTTTACGCAAACTGATATAACGACCTGTATATTAAATTTAATACACATGTATACTAAGTTCACTACACCCATGTATGTTACAATTCAGTAGCGGTAGTGCATATTTGCTTCACACACATGTATATTAAATCTCATACAGTTTTTTTTAACAGTGTAATTCGGGAGGATTGCGGCGAATTAACATGTTTAAATTCGCCCGAATTTGGCTTTATGATTCGTTGAAACGAACTGAGCCAGCGCGAATTGAATGCGTGTCAATTCGCCTTAATTCGTGGTCAAGGTCATTTCGAAACAAAATTAATAAAAATTGCAAGCCTTAAGTCTCGAACCAGCGATACCAAGTGTATAGGTCCAGAGGAGGACCGCTGAAATAGGGTAATCATGAATATATATTTAATTTTTATTAATTATTTAATTTTATTGATTAATTAATTTATTAATTGGAGCTTGACTTAAAATCTTGCGAATTAAAATGAATTGTCTGACACTGAAATTGATTCGTGTTGACACATTCAAATGATATTTAAGGACTATATTACTCTTCACGAATTTACACACATAAAAAGCAATAAAATTGCCATCACGATTACTGGGACTAAGGTCACGATTACTTGGATGTTTACCTTAATTGCATACATTAAAAAAGAGTAAGACTTAAAAATCAGAAGCTAGTGCGTTTTAAAAATGGAAAAATTTGTTTAACTAAAAAGAAAGCGAAAACGTAAAGTCTAAAATTATCTTTAAAAATAAGTAAAAAACTTCGGAGAATGCTTAGTTTTTTTTAATTTATCAATTTTTTAAAAACATTAAAATGTGTTTACTTTATTGAATAGAAATATAATTAAAATACTTCAATGCCAGAATTATTGAACACTATATAATTTTAATTGTTTCCTTGAAGAAAAATTGTTAAGCTACCAAGCGCGAAATACGGATTATCATTCGAGAAGCATAATTATATTCTGAAATATCATAACTCAGGGTGGCCGTTAGACCGGAAGACCGGGAGATGATCGGAATTTTTTGAGAGCGGGAAATGACACTGAATTTATTTAAAAATCAATAAAAAATAAAAACTTATTTAAAATAAAGTTGGATTTCAAATTTTTTTTAAATGCCAAGTTGAGTTGTTAACTTTTTCAATTATGAAATCATTCAGTTTATAATGTGTAATTATAAATTTTTTTACTATAAAAATTTTTCATTCTACATCTTCATTTTTAAGGGTACATTTTCAATTAAAAGAATGTTAAAATACAGTTTTGGAGACTTACACAATACTAGATTAATATCTTTTGAAACTGAAATTTTGGACAAAAAATTATTATTATATATATTATTATATTATATATATAATATATATATAAATAAAAATTAAAAATTATTATATATTATTAAAATTATATATATAATATATATATATATATTATTATTATTATTAATATAAATTAGTTAAGGATTTTCAGAATTGAACTGTAGTTCGTGTATTCGAAATTGAACAATATTTGATTGATTTTAGAGGGCGATTCTGAATCTGATAAAATTAAACAATTTACCGATTTTACGTTGAAAATTGAACTGTTTCAATTCGAAAACCTTATTAGTTAATCAAATGTAAACTTCCGATTGAAACTTTATAAACTATCTGTTGTTTCAGTCTAAAATATATCATTTTTAACGAATTCAATTTGAAAATTTGTAATTAAGGAAAAGAACAATTTTTTAATAGTCAGCAATGTTTGACTGTTTATTTTAAATGAAGAATTATGAATGAAATATTCAAAACGGAACAATTTGAACCCGAATAGTTTGAAATAGAAAGCCTTAAGTCGTTAAAATTTCGGAGAGCTCAACTTAAACTTTGAACCTTACAATGTTAATTTTAATTGTTCTAATTCAACCATTTGTATTTCTAAATGAAAATGTTGAATTTTGATGTGTAAACATCAAATAAAAATGTACTCATTCAGAAAAAAATCGAGTAAGTTGAGGAGATATTTAGAAGTTTTTAAATAAAATTTTGAAGCTTTTAAGGATTTTGAAATGTTTAATATAATATAAATATTGTCTTAATATTCATGGGAAAATTTTAAACGATTTTTATTTTGAAAAATTAATATAAATAGAATATTTAAGAATATTTTAAAATGAAAGCAAATTTTTATGAATAAATAAAAATTGAACAGTTATAATTTTGCAAAAAATTGGAATAAGTTTAAGAGATATTGAGAAGTTTTGAAAAATTTTCAAGAATAATTGATGATTTGCGAAGATACCAAAAAATGTAAAATAAAATGTAAATTTTTGATGATTTTGAAATAAAATTATGTAGCCTTTAAAGGACTTTGAAAGGTTTCAAGATAATAAATTTTTTCTTTAAGGTTCCTAAGAAAATTTAAAGTGACTTTTTAGTAAAAAAAAATAGTTTAAGAGAATGTTTTAAAAGATTTCAAAACACATTTTGATGTGTGAATAACAATAAAAAAATTATTCATTTACAACGACTTAACATTAAAATAATTTAAATTCTAATTTAAAAAGTGTTCAATTAACAAAAATTGTAATCTTTTAATTTTTAATGTTTCTAACTTAAAATTGCGTAAAACGATACAATTTTGAAAATTTATAAATTTATTGATTAATTCTTCAATTTAGAGCATTAAAAATAATAGAGTGCATTTATAATTAATAAAATTTTGATTCGTTAAAACCATTATTTCAGACAAATAATTTTTGAAGAACAAGAAAAAGTCTGCCCCAGTCCGGATTTGAACCGAAAATATGAATATCGCAGAGTGAAAATAGACGCCTAACTTTTTCTGTTTAAAAATAATCTTTTTATAGTTTATGCTTGACTTCGAAAATTTTATGAATATTTTATACTTGTTTATTAATGATTATACGATGACATACCTGTAAATATAAAAACATGGTTTCTTATGTTTATAACATTCATGATAATTATATATTTATTTTAAATTATATATTTATATAATTTAAAATAAACATTCAAGGCGAAAAAATAACTTTACAATTTTTTGACCAACGGTTATGGTTTTAACCACACAAAAAATACTAAAAAATCAAAAATTCAATTTTACGGTCAAACTATGCAAGATGCGTTCTCATCGACGGGGCACTTCGAATATTAAATTAAAAACATAAAATAAGTGAATGAATCCCAATTTAAAGTTTTTGATATTAAATAACCTGTACATGACGAATACATAAAATTGTACACTTTTAAAATCTTGGAGGCTATAAAAATGGAGAAATTTTTATTCTTAGGTTGACCAATTTAAATAATTTCACTATTTATAGCATTTAAAACTGCAAATTAACCAATTTTACAATTTGAAAATCTCTGAAATCCTCGGATATTAGGAATTGCTTTAATTCTCTGAATTCCCTGAATTCTCTGAATATCCTGAATTTTTTTAATATTCTAAGTTCCTTGTATTGTCTGAATTTGTAAAAACCTCTGAATTTCCAGAATCCTTAAATATTCTGAATTCGCTGAATTCCTTGAATATCCTAAATGCTCTCAAATTCTCTGGAAACCCTGTAATCCTTGAATATCCTGAATTCCTTGAATATTCAAAATTCTCTGAAATCCTGTAATATTCTGAATCCCCTGAATTATTTGAATATTCTAAATTCCTGAAATTCTTTGAATTCTACAAATCCTCTCAATTCCTTCAAATCTTCTGAATTCATAGAATTTCTTGAATTCCTTCAATTCTTCTGAATTGCTCTGAATTCTTTGAATTATTTTGGAGTCCTTGGAATTCAGGGAGTTTTAAGAATTTAGGAAACTCCACAGATTCAAGGAATTCAGACAATCCAGGCCATTCAGATGAATACAGATATATCTGGGAATTCGGACGAATTCAGTTGTTATCAAGGAAGTTAAAATAATTCAGAAGGATTTGAAAGAGTTTCAAACCATTTCAAATAATTCAAAAGAATGAAAAATCATTAAAAACTGAATATTTGTTAGGTAGCTTTTTTAATTTTCCATGACCCTTTCCACATTAATCAGTGAAAAAAAAAATTTGTTTGAAGAAAAAACCATGCCTCTCAAATTATTATTATTATTTGTTGAATTGATTAAACTGTACGATTAGAAAATTTGAAACATAGTAACCTTTTTTATATTTGTATTATATTACTCATTGGCGATGCAATGTTTCCTGAGCGCTGTAGCGCGCGTATAATAATGCTAGTCAATAATAATATTCAAATGAAATTTTTTTTCCTTTACTTAAACTCGTTATTTAATAAAATAATTGATGAAGTAAAAATCCCAATATCGTGGTCTTAAACATTTCTTAGAATGATACACAAGAAAGGGGATGTCACTGGTCCTGCTAACTACCGCCCTATTGCCTTAGTTAACTGTGTTACAAAGGTATTTACACAGATTCTTTCCAAAAGGCTGACAGCTTGGGCTGAAGACATGCAACTCCTTCCAGAGTGGCAGGCAGGTTTCCGGAGAGGTCGCACGGATCAGATTGATTCAAAATCGTCGAGACTGAACGGAGGCAAACTTTTTGTGCTCTATGTGGATTTCAAAGCAGCATTTCCCTCAGTTAGTCCTAATATCTTATGGAACAAATTAATCTCGAAAGATTGCGGGTCAAAATTCATTAGATTGGTAATAGATTTTTACTCTAAAGCTAATATTTCGAGCAAGGGAAATAAGGGCGTCTCCGGATTTGCAGATGTAACGAAAGGGGTCATGCAGGGGGAGGTTTTAAGTCCAACAATGTTTACATTTTTAATTGCTGATTTACAAGAATTTATGTATGCCAGAGGTATCAGAAGTGTATCAATAGATCATTTGTTGGAAATACTGCTCTTAGCTAACGCCGACGATTTGGCTTTCTTTGCGGACTCCATGGTTGGAATGCGTAAGATTCTTGAAGGATTATTGGATTACTGTAGGATAAATGAGCTCGAAGTCAGCATAGAAAAAACAAAAATAGTAATCTAAAGAAAGGGAGGTCATGGCCATAACAAAAAATACCCACCTTTAATGTACGGAACCTCCGAGATTGATATAGTTAAAAGTTATATCTACCTGGGAACCCCATTCACCCAACCTGCACTTTTTGTCAGGGCGAAAGATAAAGCTGTTCGTAAGTCTAACCTCGCTGTAGGAGCAACGATTGCTCTGATTCACAGATTAAAACTGACCTCATGAAACCCTATTGTTCGACTTTTCAATAGTCTTGTATGTAGCGTTTTAATGTATGGTGCGCACATATGGAGTGTCAGGTATTTAGAGTTTATAGAAAAAGTTCAAACCACTTTTTATAAATGAATCCTGCATGTTCCGCAAAATACTGCTGGATATGCTGTTAGATTAGAAATAGGTGCATCCCAACTTGCAGTTAGAGTTTTTGGGTCAATTCTCAATTGCATAGAGAAAATTGTCAATATGTCCGAAGATCGATACCTAAAAAAAGGCTATTTAAGATTACGAGAACTGGATAGATTAAAAGATGATTTGTCAACCCTGGAGAAATAAAACTGGGCTCGCCAGGTTAGAAGTATATTTTAAAAATTGGGATAGAAGGCGATTGGGAATTTCTTTCTCTTGCCTCTCTACAAAAGAATAAATCGGCATGGATAAGAGCTTATAATAAAATATTATATCTAGAAGATTTACAGAGAGCCCACTCGTCCTCTGCTCTAATACTTTATCCTCAATTAAACTTGCAAGATGGACCTCAGAAATATTTAATTCTGTCAAGAAAACCACTTGGTTTTATCAGAATTATATTATTATTATTATATAATCAAGAATAAAACCTACACTTTGAATGTTGATAGTTATTGTGCTTGAAAAAATGAGATGGTTAAATGTAGTGTTCCCGGCTGTTCTTCGGTGACAAAGGAAACACTGCATTGTTTGCCTTATGATAGCATTATTGGACACTCATGGATAGTTGCATGTGGGAATCCGCAGCTGCTCGAAATGACGTACGCTGTCATTCGAAAAAAAGTTCTTTGAATTTGTCGTCTACACTTCGAGAATTCGTGCTATTTAGCACAAACAAATAGGCCGACATTAAAGGCGGATGCTGTGCCAACTCTGGTGCTGCCATCATCAAAATGTACACCAATGATTACTTCCACCGATGTTCAAGAAGTTATGGACGAAGACAAATTGCACATGCAAATTAATTTTAAATTCATCGTCCAAAATCAGACCTCTCCAGGCTTGCGATACAATGGCTTCTCCAAAATCGCCACACATTAGAAAAA
Organism: Andricus coriarius; assembly: GCA_932066315.1. Lineage (NCBI taxonomy): Eukaryota > Metazoa > Arthropoda > Insecta > Hymenoptera > Cynipidae > Andricus > Andricus coriarius. The sequence goes on from CAKNWT010266529.1 coordinate 11,442, forward strand.
GTTTGGCGATGATGGATGGTGAGAAAGAGCAATCGCCAATTTTTCGTCTAGCGACTTGGAAAGCTCCAGAACTTTTGTATTCATCAAATGTTAATGAGGTGCAACCTACATCGAAGAAAATGAAAGAAATACGTGACGAAGCTAGTACAATTATTCTTCGCGCGAAGAAAACCGAAAATAACGATTCGGATGATATTACATATTAATGCGGAGATATTGAGGACTCCAAAATTTTTGCCAAAAAAAAAATGCTAAGGGAAGGCTTTTAGATGACATGGGTACTTTACCAAATAAAGTGCACAAAAATAGCAAGACTGATGTAAAATGTAAAAAAGGGAAAGAATTTACGAAGAGAAAAACAATAGAGAAAGTAGGTAGAGAGAAGAAAATGGGCGAGAAAAAAGTGAAAAGGATTATATTGGGAAGTTACGTAAACAGAATGACTTTGACTCCAAGGGCTAGACAAAATTTTTGATGCTACATCCGAAATTAGAGAGAAATTGTATCATAAGAAGAAGACAGTTAAATGGTACAATTATGATAAACATTTATTTTCACAAAATATAAAAATAACGTACAATAAATGTATTCATTTTTGATATCAAAATTTAGAAGCTAATGACAATCCAACAAAATATCGTGCAACAATGATTATTGAAAAGTAAATTGTGGAGTCATAATTTAAGATTTATTAATATAAATTTTTTACTTTATTTTACCTAATTTTAAAATGTTCTGCATTTGTAATACGCATTGAAGGTAGAACATTAATTTATGGAATCCATGTAATATTTACTGCTCTTTATTTTTTCTTTATTTACATTATACGTGTGAGATATGATTGTTGAAGTTGTAAGATGACGTGGGATTCTAAATTATACCTCACATTTTAATTTTTAAATTTATTTTTAATGTCTTTATTAAAAGTTTAACGGACAAGTCATATTTTGTACAATTTACTGAGATATATAATTTGGAATTTCTTATATTTCACTGCTTTCCTTGACTACTCTCTAAATCTGAATTAGTGGGTGTTACTAAATCAACACGTAAGCCTTACTAAGTGAATTAGTAGTTTTTTACTGCAAATTAGAAGTAACTTCTTACTCATTCAGATTTAGACAATATTTAATGCGAATTGTATCATATCTTGACAAACAGTAGAGTAACATTTTATTACAAATATAGATACACAAATCGATTACGAGAAGCGAAGAAGTATCAAAAAATGTTTGTAACGAAATTCTCAAGACTGTCAAGACCTCAGCAAATATTTATTGAAATGCAACTTCGTCATCTAGGTCGTACTCCACGTGGTAGAAAATTTAGTAATGAAGAAAAAGTTCTTGCCCTATCAATGTATTAAAAATCACCAAAAGCCTACAGTCTTATGACAAATCTATTTTCTCTGCCTTCGAAAACAGTTTTAAGGGATTACCTTTCCAAAATACCGATAGACACAGGAATAAATACTTGTATTATAGAACATTTAACAGATCTGGAAAAATACATGGGTACTGTGGACAAGCAAGTGAGTGCATGTTGGGACGAAGCACATGTGTACCCTCACGTCGCTTATGATTTTAAAAAGGATAAAATAATAGGATTTGAGCATTTCGGCACACATAGGACGAGCCAATTCGCAGATCACATTTTGGTGTTTTTAATTAGATGCCTGCATAATGGTACCAAAGTCCCATTTTCCTATTATTATTGCCAATCGCAGACAAAGTGCGAACAGCTTATAGAGTGCATTCGAGTAAATGTGGCTGCTATAGCCTCTACTGGCTTCCAACTGGTGGTGCCTACATGCGACCAAGGATCGTCCAATATGAAAGTACTCAAAGAATTAAAGGAGGAATATCTGAAAGAGTGTAAAAGGAAGGGAGTGGAGCCTGGTGAGTAAACAGAAAATTTCCATATTTTTAACGCGCTATTCATCAAATATGCTTGTGTTAATTTTTAAAATTTTATTTCAAAGGAGATGAAATGGAAATAACTGTCGAAGGAGTGATATTCGTAGCAGTTTATGAAACTTCAAACATTTTAAAAGGATTAAAAAACAACTTGCTAACTAAAGATATTTTGGGGATGGATCATTGGTCAAGTGGGTTCACTTTCAAACAGACTACGAACTGGATTCAAAGGCCGATAAAATTGTAAGATCCTTACCTCGCATCACGGCTGCGCACGTATATGAAGAGCAAATATCGAAAATGGAGGTCGTCATTGTTGCACAAGTATGTGATACTTTACCATAAGAGAAATTTAGTTTACACAGGTTCTTTTTTCCACAATTCTTCATTTTTCACTAAAATAATAGTGCTTCGGCGTCAAGGTTAATTTTCTTTACGTCTCGGCACTATTATTGTTTAAAAAAATAAAAAATTGTGAAAAAAACTTGCCTAAACTAAATTGCTCTCATGGTAAAGTATCACATACCGTAAAAATAAAGAAATGTGGAATTAAAATATTTTTATTTCAGATAAGGAAATAGATACGAGAAAAGGAGTTTAAAAAATGCCCAAGGAAGCTAAAGCCTCAAGCATTTTTGCTAACTTGACGGATAAATTCTTTGATTTAATGAATGGAACAAACGATAAACGTAATAAAGAGAAGCCAATGCGCAATGCCGTAATGAAGGACAGCGAACATATAGAATTTTGGTGAGAAGCTGTTGCGAAATATATGGCAATGCACTTCGTTGAGTCTGCAGGCAATACAGCAACTGATCCTCCTTCTCTTACTGAATGGATCCGAAATCTGAAAACAATTCCAGTTATATGGAACAGACTACAAAAAGCTGGTTTTAATTCTTTCAAACCTGGATTTGTTACTCAGGACACAATACAAAATTTCTTTGGTTGCCTGACAAGCCACAGCTATCGGTTTGTCAACTTAACATGCCTTCAGTTCGACGGCCTTTTCAAAACCCTACTACTCAATAATATGACATCTCCTCACTCAGTGGGTACAAATTGTAAAGACGATGGGTCAAAAGGTCTAGAATCTCTGGGCAAATTTGTGCAAAATGCTGGAAATACGGAAGTTCGAAGAGTGATGCCAACCAACAAAGTCCACTCTGATGAAGGATAAATGTCAGATACCGCCGTAAGGCGTGGAATTTCCAAACTTGGAAACATCAGTTGGTTGCGCTACGCTGGGAACTTTCTGATGAAACTTGGCGAAAAAGCAAAGGAGATCAAAGTGTGTCCGCACTGTCAAAAATATTCTTTTTCTCCGCTACTTCACAAAATGAGTTGGCAGCAATCAGCGAACCTGACTAATGAGAATAAAATTATCATTAATAGCCTTCCAAAGTGACTTGCGGAAAAAATTAGCTGTTTACGCTTTGCGATTCATGGATTTTGAATGGATTACGTGTCCGGATCATACAGAGCAACTGAAATAAAAGTTTTTGGATCTCCTAATCATCGATTATATCGAACAATGGTGCGTCCACATTAACAGGCTTCTAGCTGAACGTCAGACGGAGCACGGTAACAGCATTTTAGAACAACAATCTGTTAAAGTGTATAACACTGCCCGGAAAAGAAAAGTCGAAAACTCTGATACTGCTCACAGTCCATGCCACTTCACAGATTGAACCTGCGTTTTTCTATCTTGTACAATTGAATCGATTTTAATCAAAAGTTCTTTAATCAGGATGTCAATCATCCTGGAAATCCTTGAAAACCTCGAAAAGATCTTGATTTTTTTTACTTAGAAAAACCTGGAAAAGTCCTTGAATTTTTTTCATGGTCCTGGAATTTTTATTTCCTTAAATGAAAAATAGGGGTTTTAAGCTTGTTCTCTGCTGAACAAAAAAAGACAACAATTTAATAATTTTTTTCAAAAAAATACATTGGAGTCGGATCACCATGCTTGCTCCCAGATAAACTCTTGAATTCACCTGCATTGGAATTAGAAGTCCCAATCGAGAGTTGCAGTGCTTGGACAGATTCTCAGATTGCACTTCATTGGCTTCAGTCAAAGGAACCTACCGGTAACGCCTTGGTCGATAATTACGTCGAACACATTCAAAAAACTTTACCAATCTCGGCATGGCGCAACGTCCCAACTGAATTCAATCCAGCGGATTTCGCATTATGAGGTATTGAATGTACACAGATATTGTCTGAGTGACTTTTGTGGAATGGTTCTAATTGGCTTTGTCAGTCTGCGACCCACTGGCCTTCCCCACCAACTGTCATGTCATCTCCGGCTTCGGACTCAGAAGAGATAGTACTATTAGTACTAACTTGTTGCGTTGCTAGCAGCTTTAATACAGAGTATTTGGGACGACGCTCAAATTTGTAAACGTTGCTCCGTGTAACGGCCTACATTCTACGATGGCGCAAAATTCGCCAACGAGCTAGCTCCCCGAGTTCGCCACCAAATACATCAATACGAATGAATTAAAGGCGGCATTTCTGGGCTGCGTGCGACTTAGTCAGGCGCTGTGGTTACCTGAAGAAATGAATCGATTATAATCACGAAATCCACCGCGAGCCAAGTCTCCGTTGAAGGGACTTAAAACTTTTCTAGACAAAGATGGAGTATTGCGGATAGGAGGGCGTCTACAGAACTCCCACTTGACTTTTTCCGCAAGACATCCACCCATAGTTGATGATCGCTGCTCGCTCGCCAAACTTATCATTGCGTGGGCCCACCAACGAGCCTTATGTGGAGGATTTCGGTCAACGTACGCTTATTCGATGCATCGAGCCTGGATAATCGGAGGAAAACGCCAAATTCGATACATGCTCCATAAGTGCGCCATATGAGCTCGAATCAGAGCATGCACCGTCGACCAAGTAATAGCTCCTTTGCCCTCAGCTCGAGTTACGTCCAGTCGACCTTTGATGCACTGGACTGGATTATGCAGGGCCCTTTAACATCCTTTCAGATAAAGGTAGAGGTATTCGCACCAGCAAAGGCTACATTGTTGTGTTCGTGTGCTTCACTACAAATATGCTCTATTTCGAGCTACTTGGAAACATGACAACTGACAGCTTGATCGGAGCATTAACACGCTTTTTCAGTCGCCGCGGAAAACCTTCAGATATGCGAAGTGACAACGGCACATATTTTCGTGGACTGGAACCAAGTTACAGGCACCCCTTCCACCCGCGAAATCACCTGGCACTTCATACCTCCCAGAGCACCTCAATTTGGTGGCCTCTGGGAGCCACGAGTGAATTTGGTGAAGGAGCATCTGAAACAGACCATTGGACCACGAAATCTTACTTATGAAGAGTTCAACGCGTTACTCGCCAGCATCGAATTGGTTCTGAACAGTCGTCCACTCGTCGTTCTGACTGCGGATCCAGACGATTTGGATGCGTTAGCTCCCGGACACTTTGCAGTGGGTGGACCCTTGATTTCTATATCTGTCAACGAGATAATGGATAAAGATCTGGAGAAATTGACGCACTGACAGCTGATCAAGCCATGCGCGATCAGTCTTGGCATTGTTGGAGTCTCGAATACTTGAATACCCTCTAGGAACGGAGAAACTAGCCTCGATCTCGGGCTGACTTAAAGCTTAGAGATTTAGTGGTCATGGTCGATCCCAGCTTGTTCTCCATCAACAGCAAATGGCCCTTCGCTCGAATTTAGAAAACTCATCCCAGACGAGACGGGCACGTACGTGTGGCTACGAATCAAGACTGCGACCGGCGAATATAAGCGGCCCGTCACTAGACTGGCTCCATTGCCCGTAGAGGCTTCGTCTACTGAAGATGTCCTCGGCGTCGAGTCAAATCCTGGAACCACATCCTCCACGGCGGGTGGTCAGTAGGCTTCGTTCAAAGAACATGGTGGGCGGTATATTGAAATTTAGCCTGTCACCGTGAGATGGTGCCGGCGCTCGAGCTCTCTCGCTTTTGTCTCGCTGCTCCATTTTCTCTGCCGGCCAGTGCTCCCAATTTGGCTCCCTAACCGCACTGCGCATACGTCGCATCAGCAGCCTCATTGGATGTTGATCGCGCGCTTATTTGAAACGATTAAATATGCAAATCAATTTTTCACAATATATAATAATCATAAAGTACAAAAAAATATTATGAATGATTTAAAATCTACATTCATGAAAAAAAGTATTCCTTCATTTGAATTTAAAATCAATAATTTATTTTTAAAGAGTAGAATCAAATAATTATTTCACCTTGCACCCTGAAAGAATATTTTGTGATATGAAGAATAATTTTTATTATTTCCACAATGATAATTTATTATAAAAAATTTATCTACACATGTAATAGTTTCAAAAAGCGCGCCATTTACAGCCAATGAGACTGCCGATGCAACGCATGCGCAGTGAAGTTGGAAAGCCAAATTGGGAGCACTGCTGCCGGCAGTCAGTTACGCTCCGACTCGAGGTAGCGAAAATGTATTTCTTATACATTCCAAAATTGTTCTTTTTTCTCAGCCTGACCCGAGCAGCAAAAACAACAGTACTTTTCACTTTGGTTTTATTTATTGAAAATACTATGGGAAAATCCAAAATTTAAATTTTGAATCAAATGACGCAAAATATGAGAAAAAGTCTCAAAGACCAATTATAGCTTTTAACAAGTCTTACATAATTTCTCTTAACCATTTTTCAATAGGACTTGTCATTTTGGTTTTATTTATCGAAGGTACTATGCAGAAAATCGAAAATTCACATTTCGAAACAAACGACGCAAAATATGGGGAAAAGTTTTTGGAGGCATTTCAGCGTTTAAAAATTCCTATAACATTAAAAATTCCAATATTACATCAAAAGACGCGAGATACGTAAAAAATCTGAAAGAAGACTTGTAAGATATTTTGTTACATCCATAAAAATTAATATCAAAACAAAAATCGTACTTTTAGCATAAGAACGCGAGACGTTCAGAGTTATTATTTTGAATGCTTTTTAGGAAAACTAACTACATTAAACTTAAAAAAAATAGTTTAAAATAGAATAATTGATCCTATGTGGAAAACTTAAATTATGTGAAGCTGACTCATATATTTTTTAAACTGTGCATAGAAAAGTATACGAAAACTTCCATAAAGTTATTGAGAATTCTGTAAATGTATAACAGAACGATTATTATCCTGAATGTACTCCATTTATAATGGGTACACTTCTTTTTATCTCATATTTATTTATATGAAAGGAAATATACTCTCTAGCCAGGTTTTTTAATCAAAAACTCAAAAAGCATTATGTAATTTAATTTCTACACTCAATTATTATTTTATTTTTCTGTTATGTTATCCATTCTCATCCTATCTCTCTAAATTTGAATAGGTTAATCTTTTTACCACTTGCATTCAGTTATGTCATGCCTTTTTAAAGCAAGATATTTAAAGAAAAGGAATTCAAGAACAACATTTTTAAAATGTTTATTGAGAATAATTAAGATTGCATAACAATAATTTCAAAAATATACAGATTTCTTGTCTAAGAGACTCTTCTTAAGTACTAGTCTATTGTTTCGATACTGCATATTCTTAGATTATGAAAATTTATTCTTGACCTGTGTCATAAATAATATGTTAGAAATAAACTATGTTCTGCATTTGAATGCACCTCTATATATGAAGTAATGCCATAAAGTTTCAAAATAACAAAATGTGATATTCCATCTAAGAATACATTTTCTCAGATAAAGAAAATATATATTTGTTTTAAGCATACGGCACCAAGCATTTATTGATCTGAAATAGGCAGAATAAGCGCTCTTTTCCTGTCCGCATAGCGGCAGTAAAGTAGCACTTTATTGTACCGCGACGAGCGGCACGTAAAGTGACAGCAAGGAGGAAGAAGTGAGTGAGAAGAATTCATTTTAAGACTGCGTTAAACTACGCAGTGGATTTTGGACTTAGGAAGACGAAGATTGAAAAAAATGGATTCACTCAAAAAAAGTTCAGATAATATATATATATATATAATATAAACTTTCAAAGAATTCTAGTTGCTTCAGCCAGAACTCAGATTAAGGAAATCATCACTTCTGGCTAAATCTGGGTGTAAAAATGATTCAATATTTGGATATATCATTCTATAGTGATAGTAAAGGGACGCGTATTTCACAGTTTGGCCACAAATATATACATAAAATAAAAGATCATAAAAAATAGAATTATTGAAAATAAAAATAAATTAAAGTGTAGGTCATGAATAAACTGAAAGTTATAAATGAAAAAAAGTTTTTAATAGTCTCTTAGTAGCAATTTTATAGATATAAAAAAATGTTAACATATTTTCTTGGACATTTTTTTAAATCTTGGAACAAATTGAAATGCCTTTTTTTACGAAGTAAATGCCGAAAATATTTGTGCATTGATGAAATAACAATGGTCTCTCTTTCGAGTCCAGTAACGATTTTCCTTCTTTTCTTGACCTTATTTATAAAGCCGAGACTTGCAAGTTCATAATCGAAAAATAAAATAGTGTAAATAACTTCATTAGTAGTTAGAAACTGAGGCGATGTAATATGTATTGCCACGCAGGTTATGAAGTCTTTATAAAAGTTCCGGGAAATATATAGTGGAGCCGATGCAAAACGAAAAAAAGAAAATGAATGACAACCATTATAATAAAAATTCCTAATCAATAATTTACAATATGTAGAAAACAATTGATCCTTAGTTTGAATATTAACTACTCAAAAAAGTGTTCGATACTTTATTTCCTTCTTGCATTTCGATGAACTTAGCCGCCCTTTTTCAGCTTCCTTGGGTTCACCGAAAATATTTGTTCTACGCTCACCGAATTTCGGTGAACCTAGACACGACCTTTTTTACAACTTAAATTGGTAATTTCGAATATGAAATACCAAGTCTCGGCTTTATAAATAAGGTCACAAAAAGAAGGAAAATCGCTAGTAGACTCGAAAGAGAGACCATTGTCCGCGAATATCAGTTGCGTGCGACTATACATTATTTATGACGATAAGTCCACAGCAACTCTAGATTTTTTATGTTCTTAGCCTCATTTTAAAGTTCTAGGATTTCAAAGTTTATTTGATGTGTTTCTCCATTTGTTGCCATTACTTCCCTTGCATATGCCCTTATTTAAAGTCAAATAAAAAACTGTATTTAAGTTCACGGAACTGATTCAAAGAGTACAGAAGATATGGCGTGAAAATTAAAATAGTATAAATAACTTCATTACTATTTAGAAACCGAGGCGATATAATACGTATTGCCGCGCAGGTTATGAAGTTTTTATAAAAGTTCCGGAATAGTATATTGTGCATCGAGGGCGTAAAGAAGACAAAATAGCTTTACGCCCTTGATACACACCATACTTTTTGTCCCCCTCCTTGAAAAAAAGCATGTGAAGCAGATAGAGGATGTTTGGTGTACTTGACAATTTTATATTATAGGTGAAAGGAAGAAATAGCGTACTTTGCAGAAGGGAGACTGTCGGGTCTAGCAATACAATTTTTTCAAAGATGAAGATCAATTCCTCCATATTCGCACTTGCTGGGGACAGTGTATGTGCAGCGGTGTAAAGTTTTATGAAGCGGGTGTAAAATTTTATGTAGCGGGCGTAAACTTTCATGTGTAGCGGGCGTAAAGTTTTTGCTGGCCCGGCGACGGAGTGCGCATGAGCAAACGTCACTGGGCTGCAAGCCGCCACTTTACGCCTGCTTTGCTTGCATGCAATGGCGCAAATTCAAGGGGGTCGGACAAAAAGTATACAGTGGAGCTTATGGAAAACGAAAAAAAGCATTTTTGATATATTATACGAGAAGTTGTAGGCTCCGGAAGCTACGATCATGGTTCCTTAAAGCAACAAATCCCGACGCAACTGAAACGTGTACGTCATACACTTCTGTTCCTTCCGTCCTAGAGAGTAAGCAAGAGCGGGGAATTCACGAGAGATAACATCGTGCAACACTTTTCCTTGGAGTCAGGTCTCTACACTGAGGAAAATGGATTATACCCGGTAATTAAAAATATGTTACCGGATATAATCTTGGACTATTAACTATGGGACAGCGATCCAGATTATTAGAACTACAATCTATAGATATTAAGAAATAGATATTACAGGATAAGATCTTGGATTATAAAACTTTATAATCTGAGATAATAAAATCTATAATCCAAGAATTTAAAATCTAATATCCATATTAGAATCCTGGTCCATTAGATAACCTCAAATATATATATAATAATTTGTGCAAACGTATTTATAAATCTGTACAAAATTTTTATAGACGAGTTCGGAAGTAGAACTGGAAACACATTTCAATTTTTTAAAAACACAATAAGCAGGAAAGTGGCTATTATCATAAAAAAAAAAAAAAAAAAAAAAAGGAGGCTAAGTTTCTGTACTTGTACAAGTGGCAGTGATGTGTACTGAAAATAAATATAAACTTACCCATTTTCTAAATCTAAATCCTATGTGATTTAGCACTAATAATCATTTCATAATAATCATTTCATAACTTATTTATAACCTTTTCAATGGAAACGCATGCATATGACAAGCGCCACGATGCGACGTATCGTCTGAGACTACACAGACGCCTACATGTTTTATATATTAAATATATATTTTTTAGCATCTACATATATTAGAAAAATATTATAGATTATACGCGCTAACATATTTTTCTATACGGTGTATTATTCTTTAATTCTATTATCCAGTTCGTATAATCCATTTTTCTCAGTGTAGCTTCGGATGACCTTACGCGACAGACGGCACAGTTGGAAATGGATGTTTCACCTCTGGATACTTTTTAAGAGCTACCAATCTTTGTAGAATGTTATGAGGAATAGTGTTGACGGACCAGATGAAGTGATATCAGAAGAACAGCCTTTTGCATCCAGTTCACGATGGAATGAGCCTGACGCTGACAAGTCGGAATTTTGTTGAGTTGGCTACGAAATTAAGCTTTCATACCTCCAAGACAGCCGATTATGAGAACTACAAGATGAACTTGTATAGACTTTGATATTTTTGTTCAAACTTGTTCTCGGGTTAAAAAGAACCCGGTTTTCCATCATAGCCGCGGACTAAGTCAAGTGACTGATAGGTACAAAATTAGGAACATGGTGTAGTTTCCAGCTCGTCTTTTACTGCTGTTATGCTTAAACAGTGGCCGCGAGTGTTGGAGGTGACACAGTCGCCTCTGGATGCTTTCTTAGAGCTACCATGTATCACTCTATATTATTATTTTTATTATCAACACTAAATATATTACTAAATATATTGTTACTTACAGATAAAATAACACTCTTGAATCGCTGAGGATTCGAACCTGGCCGACCTACCTAAAACTGCGTAACCACAAACCTAACTCGCGGCTCACAGTGGACATTTTTTGAAATCCTGTTTCAAAATCGTAGAACTTTAGATCGGAATGACCTGTTGTCATTTTTGGCGAAAAAAATCGTTTATTGAATAGCACGGATTCCAAGATTGAAAATTATATGTGTTACACGTATTTTTATATAGATTTTTCCATGCCCAATCGAAATCTGATTAAACTAAAAATGGCTACTTGAGGGTTTTTCGGGTCGCTGATATAAAGTCCAATGTCCAAATTTCCAAATTCAAAAAGTCGGATCCAATATGTCTGACCAAAATTCTAAAAAATCGATATGACTAAAAATGTCTACTCTGTAGGTTTTCGGGTCGCCGATTTTAAATCCGCAATCAAAATTTTAAGATTCAAAATGGCATATTCAATAGGGGGACCAAAATCTTAAAACAAAATCGATGTGACTAACATTACCATCCAGGGGTTTTTCGAGCTTCTCATTTGAAATCCAAAATCAAAATAGCGCACCATTTTGAATTTTGAAATTTTGACTCTGGATTTGAAATCGACAGCCCGAAACACCCCCGAGTGGTCATTTTTAGTTAAATTAATTTTGTTTTATTATTCTTGTCCGCCATTCTTGATTTTGAAATTTTGACTTTGGATTTGAAATCAGCGACCCGAAAATCTGCGAAGTTAGCAATTTTTAATCAAATCGGTTTTGTTTTACAATTTTGGTCCGTTAGATTGGATCCTCCATTTTTAATTACGAAATTTGGACTCTGTATTTGAAATCAGCTACCCAAAAAACCTCTGAGTAGCCATTTTTAGTTAAATCAGTTTTGTCTTAAAACTTTGGTCCCCATATTGGATCCGCCATTATGAATTTTCGACTTCGGATTTGATATCAGCTACCCAAAAAACTCCCGAGAAGCAATTTATAGTCAAATCGGTTTCGTTTCGCAATTGCAGTCTGCCATATTTGATCCGCCATTTTATATTTTGACCGGAATTAAGGTACATGTCAAATTAAGAGTGGTATGCGAAAATAAATACAAATTAAAGCATGTGTAGCACATGAAATGCAGTAGTGCAGGCCTAAAAAAATGTGGCCTGGCGGTGGCCAAGCAGTGTTTTTCAAAGGGAATCAGCACGAAGTAGTATAAGGAGATCCAACTCTGATATAAGGATACCCCCCATTTTTCCGTGCCCACTTCCTATAGCATATCCACAGCATACCAGATTACGTATTGTAGCGCCTCTCAGGACAAAATTTGAAACTGTTGAAACCCAACTCTAAAACCTATGTTATAACGGTTTCCGTAAGAGGCGCTAGAACACGTAATCCGAAGTGCTATAGGATGTGGGCACGGAAAAGTGGGGGTACAATTTTCCGAAATGGCCCATAGAGTTGGATCTCCTTATACTACTTCGTGGGAATCAGTTATGAGTATTTGAATTTAAAAAATTAAAAACGCGGCTTATCAAAAAATGATCCAAATTTGTATTAATCATCGTTTTATTTCTGATTCTGATATCATTGATCGTCCTGTTTCGAGATTCGATGGAAAATGTAAAATAAACGTTCAAAATTGACAAAATGGCTGCGGTTTCTTTGAAAATATATTTAAAATCAATTTACTCAAAAATCCCACCGTTTTTTTTGTCTTGATTTTTTTTCTAGTTTCGTTCTTATTTAAACTTGTTAAGAATACATTCCATGATAGCCTGCTCTGAATCCGAGCCTTGGAAACAAGAGAGCTTTTGTAGTAGTTTGGAAAACAAAAATTGACATCTTTTGCCAAAACCACACAAGTTCTAGAAAAATATCCCTTGAACCTTATTTCTATCTCGCGTCATTTTCGAGATTTTTGCGAAAATATGTATAAAACATTTAAAGATTTATTTTGTTCTCAACAATAAAATTTTATGCTTTGATGAAAAACCAAAAAGGACTTTATTTAACAGTTTATGACAACATAAAATTGTATTATTAATAAAAAAGAAATCCTAAAGTATTTCATAAATATTTTCACAAAAATCTCGAAAATAATACGTTATAGAAAAAAGTATCAAGAGACATTTTTCTATAACTTTTTCAGAGAAACAGTGTTGTTTCTCTGAAGTTTTTCGTATGTTGCGTCGTTTTGGCAAAAAGCGTGAATTTTCGTTTTTCAGACAAAAATTATGAAATATACTCTTTACGCTAGGAAGAATCTAGAAACAAAATAAAGAGAAAAAACGGTGGAATTTTGAGTAAATTGACTTTGAATATTTTCAGAAAAATGGCAGCCATTATGTTACTTTCTAACTTTTTACATTTTTTTAACGAATTGCGAAAGAGGACAAGAAATTTGGTCAATTTTTTTATAATCACTTAATTCTGTGATTTGAATATAGACTACCTGCTGCGCGATTTGAAATTAATTCGGTAAACAGAATCAATTTACAACTCACAACTTACAAAATCTACGATTTCACTGTGTTCACTGTGCCGCATGACGTACCCGGCGAATCTCAACCGAATTTTTATTGGATTATTCGACCAATATTATTGAACTTTTTTTTCAGGCTCACTTTAAAAATTACGAAACCTTTTTTTATAATTAAGTCTGAATAATTCTACATTTTATCCTGAATGTTCCGGAAATTATATAAAACTCTGTTCAATAAAAACTCGTATTTTTGATAACGCAGTAAAAAAAATGTTGGATTTGTGTTCATGTTATGGCTTAGCGAATGAAACTATCAGTAGAATAACAAAAAAATATCTTAGTGTGTCACGGAAAATTCGGGGGTATTACTGTTATCTTGAAGTTGGATCAAAGTGATTGCAGCAGAGTGATACACGCACATTTTAATTAAAATGATCCAGATTTAGTATGTACATTTTTTGACAGTTACACCTAAACATTGAATTTGTTTTTGGTGAGATCTTTGAAAAAACAACACGACTGTCGGTTGCTGAAATCATGAAGTTAAACTCGTACATTTTTTTGATTCTCGAAATTGGCTCATTTTGGTATTAAATGGAATATTGGATTGAGCTGCAGCACTTTTGGTATCTTAGGATTTCCTGTGGTCTGATTCAAAAGAAGTTTAACGGATTTAGTGAAGGAGTTGCAAGTGAGTGAATGAGGAGAGTGTATTTTCTTATGCATGACCCGGAAGCACTTTCTTCAAATACATTCATGCAATGCACTCACACAAAACTTACCTCGTTACATGCAGAATCTACTAGTTTTCGCGAAAGGAGAGAGCGAATTTCAAACCTGCCATACTCGCTGGTCTTCATGCAACTGAAATGCTACAAGCTTTCATACCCCTCCTAAATAACTTCTCTAATGTAATCGTCCCCTACTACATTATGTAATGTTCCACTCTTGCCCCCGATTTCGATGTAAAATCCTATATGATCCCTATTTTTAGTGATACAAGACAATGTAAGCACTGCTTGATCACTTTTAAAATGCAAAAACTCTACCAAATACGATTTTAGTACAATTCAATGAATTTGCGAAATCAAAGTTGGAGCAGTAATTTACAGAAATCGACCCATTTAAGCTAATTTTAAATAGGGCTCTGATCAAAGTTTCTAATTGAAATTAAAGAAGTTTAGTATAATTAGACGATAATCGGGTTACACGGTGTAAAGAGAATGCTAGAATCAAAGCAATGTAGTGCTCAATACGTCCAATTAAATATTTCATTGATCGAAAGAAATTTTTCTAATAAGAAGAAGGATTTTTTTATTCGATAAACATTATTTTTTGAAACAAGATAAATTTTCCTCAATCACAAAAAATGTTTGATTGGATGTATTCAGTAGTATATTTTTTTGACTTAAATAATTCTTCTGGTCAGTTTGTCGAATTACACAATCTGGCATTAATTACGCTTTATATTGTTGTTCCAACACGGAAGAAATAATATAAGCCATCTATGGATATTAGGGTGTCAATTTAAAATGCAATATTTTTTTTCTTAACCCATTTCCTTCCTCTGTTGCGTATACGCAACGTTACTATTTAACAAATTCGTATGTTTTTCATACGAATTCCACTTTTTCGTTAAAAATATATGTGTTTTGTAGAAAATTCATCTTTTTGCTTAAAAATTCAACATTATAGATATTTTTTTTGGGGGAAATGCAGGGAAAATTGAGAAATGGAGGGATAACAGAGGAAGAAAATGGGTTAAGGTCTTAGCCAATAAATTTGCACAGTTCGACAAAAAAAAAGGCCACCGTATTTTTTTTTTATGTAACATTTTCTTGAGCTCCCGCAAGACGTTTAAAGTTCTAGGTTCGCTAAATATTTTTTTAGCTTTAAAAGAAAAAGCACCTCGTAATTTTTTTTGTTTTAAGAAATAATACTATATGGTGAGACTTGGAAAATTTATTAAATTGGCCCAGATAAAGTATCTTAGATCCCGCTCAAGGCCATTGAAGATGGAAAATGTCTTTTTTTTTTCTCTTGAACTATGGCCTCTGGTAAACAAATAAATATAATAAAGATATTTCATTTTTTTGTAAGGAACATTTTTTGATAACAGATTTTTTGTCCCAAATCCTTCTTTCGAACAGTACATCACTTAAATGGAGGAAAATGACATTTTTTACTTTTTCAGCTGAACGTAGGGTTCAAGTAACAAAATAAATGCGACAAAAACGTTTTACTTTCTTCTAAACAACATTTTTTGTTCATAATACTTTAGCCTAAAACCCTTTTTTTGGCCAGTAGACCAGTTAAATGTCAACAAAATGACGTTTCCCACTTTTCTAGCTGAACTGTGTATTCGAGAGAAAAAATTAACGTGAAAAAAACATTTTACTTTTTTATAAACGACATTTTTTGCTTATAACACTTTTGTCTGAAACCCTTCTTTCGAACAGTACATCACTTAAATGTCAATAAAATGACATTTCCCACTTTTTTTAGCTGAACTGCGTGTTCTAGAGAAAAAATGAATGTGAGAAAAACATTTTAATTTGTCAAAAACAACATTTTTTACCTATAACACTTTCGTCTACAACCTCTTTTTTGGCCAATAGACCACTTTAATGTCAATAAAATGACATTTTCCACTTTTCTAGTTGAACTACGTGCTCTAGAAAAGCAACGATCGTGAAAAAGACGTACTCTTTTATAAACGACATTTTTTGTTTATAACACTTTTGCCTAAAACCCTTCTTTCGCACAGTACATCACTTGAATGTCAAGAAAATGGCATTTTCCACTTATTTAGCTGAACTGAGGGTTCTAGTGGAAAAACAAGCGCGACAGAAACATTTTACTTTTTCAGAAGCAACATTTTTTGATTAAAACACTTTCGCCTAAACCCTTTTTTCAGCCGATAGACCACTTAAAATTTACATGTAGAGTAAAAATAGTTTTAAAAAGAATACAATATAACGCAAAAGAAAGATGTGCCTAAAATAAACAAATTTTATCTGAAACATTACATCGAAAGAAGGGTTTTAGGCGAAAGTGTTATGAACAGAAAATGTCACTTATAAAAAAGTAAAATGTTTTTTTCACGTTAATTTTTTCTCTGGAACACGCAGTTCAGCTAGAAAAGTGAGAAATGTCATTTTACTAGCATTTAAGTGGTCTATTGGCCAAAAAATGGGTTCTAGGCGAATGTTTGATAAGCACAAAATGTTTTTTATGAAAAAGAAAAATGTATTTTTTCACATTCATTCTTTCTCTAGAACACGGAGTTTGAACACGGGATCTTAGGCGAAAGTTTTATAAACGAAAAATGTTGTTCATGAAAAATTAAAATTTTTGTTTCGCATTCATTTTTTCTCTAGAACACGCAGTTCAGCTAAAAAAGTGGGAAATGTCATTTTATTGTCACTTGAGTGATGTACTGTTCTAAAGAAGGGTTTAAGGCGAAAGTGCTATAAACAAAAAATGTCGTTCATAAAAAGTAAAATGTTTTTGTCGCATTTATTTTTTCACTTGGACCTTCAGTTCAGCTAAAACATTTAGGTGATGTACTGTTCGAAAGAAGGGCTTGAGACAAAAAATCTGTGATTAAAAAATGTTTCTTGCGAAAAAATGAAATATTTTTATCATATTTATTTTTTTACCAGAGCCCATAGTTCAAGAGAGAAAATGAAAAAAGACATTTTTCATCTTCAATCGCCTTGAGCGGGATCTAACGTGGCCCTTTTTTGTCAAACTGTACACATTTATTGGCTAAGATCTTGAAAAAATATTTTATTTTAAATTGGCACACTAATGGATACTAGCAGATTACTTCACTCATTGAAAAAACATAACTAAAACATATAGAATTGTATTTTTATTTGGGACAGCTTCACACCTTATGATATGGATATTCCGTTTTCTTAAATTTATCAAAATTTTGTTTCTATAAATTAAGAAACCATTGGCAATTCAGATTGTTCACGCAAAGAAATGGTTTTGATAAAACAACAATATCGTACATCTTCATTATTTAAATTTTCCTAATTCGTTTTCAAGGAGATTTTTTAGTTTTATGATGCCTTCACATTGAATCGGTTTTCATAATTTAAACAACAAATTCTGCGAGTCAAATTTTTTTTCCGTGAATTACAAAATAAGTCGATTACACTTTGAAAATCTGGAGTACATGGCTTCGTAAAATCTGTATAATCTTTTGCAATCTTTTGCCATTTCAGGTAATCTCTGAAAATCTTTTAAATCTAGTAATCAAATAAATTCATTAAAAACAGTTAAAAAGATCAAAAACAAATAACCGATGAAAGAAGCACTTCAGGTGATTAATTCTTTGTCTAATAATTTGTATTGATCATTTATTTTTTTACGCTATTTTAGCTCAATTTATTAAATTAACCAATTAGCTTATTTAATCGTTTTTGTTTGTTTGGCATTTGTTAAACGATTAATTGGTTGAAGCACAGAGCACTACTTGAAATTTTTTGAAACTTCTGGAATTGTTTTAAAATCTTTTTAAATATCTACAAATCTCATGAAATATATAGAACTTCCGTAATCTCACAATAGAAATGGATTCCTCAGTTTTTAAGTTGGCCATACATTTTCACCATAGATATAATCTGAAGAAATGTGGTGTTTGATGTTTATCGGTCTTCCTAAGAATCAGTCAGTTGGTCTTGCTTAAAATTTTTTTTTTCTACTCCACGAAAATGAAAATAAATATATTATTATAAATTATAATCATTATAATTGCTTCAAATATTTTTTCAAGAAATGGGCCTGCATAATTTTTGTACTTTAACTATTCAAAATTGTTAAACGATAGAAGAACTTTTTCTGTTTGAGTAAATTGTTCTTTGAATCAAGTAATATTTTATCAACTCTGTGTTACGTGTATTCTTTAAACAATATACCGTATCTTAGAAACAAATTAATATTTATTTCCGTTGCAAAAATTTCTTTGATGCAAAGAAATGTTTATTTGACAAAAAAATACGCTTATTTGAATCAAAGAATCATATATTTGGTTCAAAAAAAACTTTTACTCAGTCCGAGTTACATGTATTTGTATGAAATAATTATCTTCTTGAACTTACGCCATACTTCTTTACGTTATGAAACTCACCTAATCATATCAAATACTTATTATTACAGTCAATAACAAATCTATTTCGATCAACGAATATTTCACAGTGTCAAGTAAAATTTTCAATGTCTTAAGCATAGCGTTTCTTACACACAAAGAAACATTTCTTTAAAGTAAAAAAATATTTCTTCGGCCATAATCTGCTCTACCACTTCTTTGAATCAAAGAAATTTTCTTGGATTCAGATAAGTTTTTTTCTCAGTGTACGGGTCTCTAACTTTTTTAAACCGGTATCAAAATAATCATTATACAAGAAGTTAAATTCTATCAAAATGGCCTTATGTCCTGCGTTTATCTAAAAGTCGCGGGAAACTTTACGAAGAAATTTTCTCCGTGTTCACGAACTAATTTTCTCCATGTAAGACATCGGATATAAAGTTCCTTGAAGTTATAATAAATCATTAATGTTGGGGCACTTCCTTATAAGAAAGTCATACACTACCGGTTATTTTTTGTAATACCCCTTTAAAAATAATTAAAAGTTAATGCCTAATATAAAAATGTATATTAACGACATTCCCATATCCCCCCCCCCCTTGAACTGACATTAGGGAAATGAAGATATCGGACTGGATTGTTTTAAATCAATAGATAATATTTTTGCGCATGGTGGGCTGACCAGTTTGAGTCGCTAGCTTTAAAAAAACTTATGTAAATATTGATAATGCTCACCTAATTGCTCGGATATTTAAATTTATACAAAGATGGCGGCGGGTGGTATAGTTATTTCATTTCGCTAATTATAAGTTCCTGGAGAAATTTTATCCGTGCCTGCAGTAGACCAAAGACTATAAAATTAATGATGCAATTTGTGAAGATTAGAAAAAATTTTGCAACACTGTATTTCTGAGTGAAATGATGTAAATCAAAATGTGGGATATGAGTTCGTCATTGAATTATTGCATGTACACTTACGAAAAATATCTTGAATCAAAGAAATGCACTTGATTTAAAAAAATTATCGCACTGAATACGTCTTGTAAATCAGTCCATTCGATTGAGGCTTTAAAGTTTACAGGATAAAAGTACATCAAAATTCATTAGGGGTATTAAAGAACATTTCTGCTATTGATCTTTTAAATTCATTAGGTTCATGATGTAAAACTGTAACATATATGGTTTTTTTTATTTTGTCTAAAATTATCATAATGTTCTTCAATTCCAGTAGAATGTAATTTACTAGTTTGACCAATATAACATCTGTCACAATTCAAACATTGAATTTTATATACTACATCATTAAGTTGAAAATTATCTAATAAGTCTGCCTAATTTTATAAATTTATCAAGTTTTGAATCAATTCTAAAATTTGTTGTGATATTAAAATAATTTAAAATCCTTTTAA
>CAKNWT010266539.1:0-10285 GCA_932066315.1 Andricus coriarius
TTCTAACGCAAAATTTTACGTAGAATCCGAATTTTAACAAGTTAAATGTTCATCTTCCGTTTTTAATGAGTTTTTCTTGCATGATACGGAGAGGATACGATGTAGATACTTTAAGGATACGCTGTGGCGTATCCGCTCCGTTCATTCGGTCCGCTAGGGTATTAAATCGTAAAAATATAAATTTCGATATAAACAAATTTTTCGAATTGACAGTTCCAAAATTTTACAACTATTCAGATTTCACTTTTCTTTATAAAGTCTTTAAAAAAAATGCCAAATATTGTGTTGCAACAGCATTAAAGAAAAACAAAAAAATAATAGTAATATTTTTAAGCTGAATATTGCTGTAATTTATTCAGAGTGAAAATACGCAGGACACGATGAAATCACAACGATAGGCCGGCGAAACCCTCGTGTGTCTTGAGGACACGAAGAGACTCAAGGAAGACAGCTTTCTGCATCCATCACGCAAGTACCTTGGCATATATTTGGCACGCGGGTATGGCTTTAAGCTTATGAACCAGTGATAGTTTCGCACCTCCGACAGCACCTATCACAAGGAGAATTACTTTTACCGGATATTTTGGGTACAGTCGTTGCAGCTCCCATTTAAGGTCTTGATACCTTTCCTCCTTTTCTTTCTCCTTGGCAGTGATGTTACTTTGGATGCAGTTGCGAATAGCTGCATTGTCGGATTTTATTTAAACTATGTATACTTATGTAATTTAACGCGCTGATTACGAATGTGATGGTGAAAATTGGTGACAAGGCGATTTTCATGGTGAAACCATGGAAAAACCATAAAAATCATGGGGTTTTGCGTTAATCTAAGCCAATCTGCAAAATTTCGCATAATGTTCCAAACAAAAGTCGTAGATCTCATCAAGATACAAATTTTTTGTTGCATGCATTTTTTGCCACGAGTGCTAGTTTCCAAGAAAATTAGTGATGCATCTAACCATCAGCTCTTTGTTTTCTGTTTATTACCGTGTAAGTAACGGCAGCAATCAACGTTTCCAGCATCCCGTAAGGGGCGGGAAGGCACCCCTGTGACTGGTTACACAAATAATGTTTGTCAAACACCTACTCCTTTTCAACATATCGTAGGGGGCGGGAAGGCACCCCTGTGACTGGTTACAGAAATAATGTTTGTCAAACACCTACCCCTTTCCAGCATCTCGTAGGGGGTGGGAAGGGACCCCTGTGACTGGTCATGGATATAATGTTTGTCAAACACCTACCCCTTTCCAGCATCTCGTACGGGGCGGGAAGGCACCCCTGTGACTGGTTACACAAGTAATTTCTTCCTATACCGCGGTGCATCTTACCATACTAGCGTGTGCACTTCAACATTTCTATTATTACTGCAAATATTATCCGATTTTCATGAATCGTTTTTTTCGGTTTCTTTAAATTATATGAATAAGCTATTTCTGCTAATTAAAATTAAATCACGCTATGCTTTCCTAATTCCAGTTTTTTGAACCGGCTCACTAAAATTTGACATTGCTAGTTCTCGAAAATACACACTTAGCTAGTACTGAGATTCACTGAATTTTTGCTATTGTTCTTTTCTTTTTGTTTATAACTTAAAATATAAACATTTTTTCAAAAAAGCGAGACTTAGCAGCAAAAGAGACCTATATGTAGGTGAGGTATGCAAAAAATCAGACAAAAATATTCAGCCGTCCGGCCGGAGACTGCCCATCCATTTTATAATGCTGATAAGGCCCCTTAACGTTACTCACTTAAAAATCGCTTAAAAATAGAAACTCGCGTAAGAACCATTCTCACTTACTTATAGTTAAAAGGTTCTACAGTCTTACTGAGCTGGACTTTAGTTTAAAATTATTTTGATTTGATTATTCAATAAAATATTTGTTAGCCAATATGGGTTGTGTTTGAGTAATGATCAGGCAGTTAATTGCTAGTGGAGCGTATTGGGGTTAAAATAACCACAACCCAATTTCTAGTTGCAAAGGAAAGAGTTTATACTATGGCATAAAAAACCTCCACTCCATGAGTGGAAGAAAAAGCCGAAAATCAAATAGTGATCACGAAAGTAAGTCAGAAATAACCTTATCCATACAGTGGTAAACACAAATAATCCAACATGAGAGTCGTTCAAAACATTGGGATGAAAACCAGTCCGCCATACATTAATCCACTGAAATGGCAGATGCACATAATCCAATATGAGACTCGTTCTTATCATATATTAATCCACACAATGGCAGATACACATAATGCAACATAAGACTCGTTCACACTAGCAAAAATGGAACCTCTCACCACAAAGGGTCAACTTGAACTGAACTTTGAAGAAAATTAATAATTATAAAGTGAAAACAAATTCCTGATCCAATTACATATAAAGTCGTGGGAAAACGTTCCATTCTACCTGCTCGGCGCTGACCTTCGAGCTACGCGCAGAGCTTACAGTTTTATTTCAAGTGCAGCCCCTTTTCCGAGAATGAATAAACTAAAGAGACAATAACTAAATCAAACTCCCCACAATTTCAGATGACGGCAAAATGCAGCCAAACATCCCGCCCGCCTTCGTCCGCAGGACGAAAATATAAACTACAGATTGAATGTTAGATATACGCTATAACAATGAGTAGTACACAAGGATACAGTCTGGCCATGAAGTCGCAGCACTTGTTGATGGTAGAGAGAGAGGACAGAGATTCGCGATGTGACGACGTAGCGTATTTGTGGCCGTTTTTACTGTAGCCACCCTTACAATATTATCAGGGCAAGGATCGACCTTAATAACGCGTCGCAAAGGCCATCTCGAGTGTGGATAGCTTTCGTCATTAAAAATGACCAACTGGCCCACAGCGAAGTTGTCGGATGGACTGTACCATTTGTTCCGCTCCTGAAGATATTGTAGGTATTCCAGTGACCAGCGTTTCCAAAAGTTGCCACGGACACGTTGGGGTTAACACCGTCAGGTCATAGAGATCGTTGGTCAAAAGCACGAGCTCCGCGTGAAAGGCTTCCGCCTGAGACAATCAAATGATTGCTGCGCGAGCTTCAGAGATCTCTAAAGAAGTCATAAATAAAAAATTATGCATTTCACCCCCTCTTCATCTGCGAAAATAAACCATGGGCGGCGACACCATACCACTATGCGGATCAGCCGCGTTAGAGTCGAGAACCGAGTCAGTAATTCCGGTACAAGGATGTGTTCTCGCACGTGCATTATGCGCAAGGCATCCGGCCGATCTGGCCAATCCGCAGCGGGCAATGAGAGCCATTTTGGTCCATGCACCATTTTTCAATACCTTTGAATTCTTCAGGCCTCACCCCACGAGTGGCGAGATCAGCCGGATTTTCCTTGGAAGAAACATGCCTCCACTCAACCGAGGGCAGCTCGGTTTGAATGAAGGATACGCGGTTAGCAACAAAGGTTTTTCAATAGCATGGGTGTTTGCGTTACCACGCGAGTACTACTTGGCTGTCAGACCAAGCAAAGACAGGTAGATCGTTAAAGAAGGACAGCTTCTGAATGTGACAGAGAAGTCTCACAAGCAGAGCAGCTGCGCTCAGTTCGAGTACTACTTGGCTGTCAGACCAAGCAAAGACAGGTAGGTCTTTAAAGAAGGGCAGCTTCTGAATGTGACAGACAGGTCTCACAAGCAGAGCAGCTGCGCTCAGTTCGAGATTCAGGATGCTTATTGTCTTGACAGGGCTCACCTTAGTTTTAGCCATAAGAAGCGACACCCGGTGACGGACGTCATCAAGCTGGATTCTCAGATAAACCACTGCAGCATATGAGCGAGAAGATGCATCCGAGAAGCCATGAAGCTGACACCGAGAGTCTGGAGAGGTTCCCGAACAGCGATCGATCGAGAGTGTAGGGATGGAGGTCATTGAGTTACTATAATCAGTCCATCGCTCAAGGATCTCCGACCGCAAAATGGAGTCCCAGTCGTATTTCAGAATCCAGAGATCTTGCATCAAAATCCTTGCAGTAACAGCAACTGGAGCGAGCCAACCCGGTGGATCAAACACTCGAGCGATGTCCAACAAAATAGTACGCTTTGTCTGCGTGGAGGCCTCCGGGCTCAGGTCGGCAACACTGAACCCAAATACTTGGTTGTTTCTTGGTTGTTTCCGGCTCCCTCTGTCTGCAGCGTCCAGAAAGCAGATCAGAATGATTTTCTGCTCATTTATCCAACTCAAAACCAGCACAGCGCAAAATCGCAGCCAATTCATCTCGCTTTAGAATCACGATATCCAACCTGTGAGCCCCCGCGAAAATATCATCGACATAGGTATTGCGCTGAAGGCAAGAAGCCCCAAGGGGAAAACGCTTCTGCTCATCCTTTGCCAGCTCGCCTAGTGTGCGAATTTCCAAGTATGGGGCACACGTGGTCCCATCACTGACCGTAGTCAACAATAATCTACGGGCGGATCCGCAGGATCAGGAGCTTAAAGAATTCTCTGCAGATCCTGATCCTCAGTTCGAACGCGGATTTGGCGAAACATCTTTATGATGTCGCTGTAAAAACAAAGCGATATCTACACCAATTCAAAAGTATCACAGATATATCGCCCTGAAGAGCAGGCCCCGGCATTAAGAATTTATTTAAACATTACTGTTCTGCAGTGCGTCGTGAGGCGTCGAAGACAACACGAAGCTTTAGCTGATGCGGGCTTGACTGGATAATAGCATTATGCGGTATATACCACGCTCGTGGATTGCTTATTTGAGAAACAGGAACTCTTTCCACATGCCCCAACTTCTCATAGACTTTCATAAAGCGACGCATAAATCATAAAGCAAAGCGACAGTGTGACGTGGACAGCGGACTCGAGGCCATTCGTCGGGTCACAGCAGAGGCCATCGGCGATGTCATTAACAGCCGCTCGCAGGTCTCATCCTCAGGTTTCATTTTGGGACTATTATTAGAAAATTCTTCCAGCGTCCAAAAACGCTGCAAAGCCTTCTGCAAGTAATTATCATGGACACAATGCCCAGCCGTGAGAGATGCTCGTGATGGGGGGTCCGCCCGCAGTGGCAGGACGGAGTGAGTCGATCCAGAAAAAATCCACCCCAAAGCAGTATCCTGGGCAATCGACGGTGAAGGTGGGAAATTGCGCAAGCCAGGTCACAGAATCCGACAATACACATCTGACCCCAAGACGAAATCGACTGACTTCGGTTTGTAGAAGTGAGGATCCGATAAGCAAAGAGCATCAAACTGGCTTAAGTCGAGGTCAGGGCTCAGCTGTGAGGGGGGTTTAATGTAGGGCGAGGAAGGACCAAGGCCTTAGCCTCAAGATGAAATGCGGGATTACTACTTGAGCGCAGTGACAGATTTACAATAGCACGGGCTGTACCGGCGGGTGACGCACCCATTCCCGTTAATGGAATATTTACGCGGTGTTTGCGTAATTGGAGTAATTGCACAGTGGAGTTCTTAACAAAGGAGGCCTCAGAGCCTTGGTCGACAAGGGCGCGAAAACGGACCTGGGTACCCGTAAAACCTATCAGCATAATCTGGGCTGTCGCGAGAAATACCAGTTTTCATGTGTCAGAAAAACCTGTAGTCAAAGCGAATACATTGGTTGAGGGAGCAGGTGGTTTCTGTCCACTTACGTGGCCAGACACCTCTTCTTTTTTTTGTGATAGCTCGTTTTCTGCCCTCTATTTGATTTGACTGAATTTTGGGAAATGTTGCATCGGAGAGGGTTCCACTGCAGGTGCGGCCACCGATGCAACGATTTGGCGATCCTTCATGCTAAGATCTGTTTCCCAGAGCCTTCTAGATTCGGGATCTTAACGACTCGCTAAAATGTGCACAAGCCAAACGTCCCAATGTTGCACCGGCATACCGAGGTCTTCAAAGCCTGCCAAGTGTTTAAGTAATTCGCGTTTGTTGTTGTCACGTCTTTCACTAAATCAGCCGCGGTAACAGTGAGACAAGATTTTAAATATTGTAGTTTTGTGACGTATGCTAATCGCGGGGCATCATGGACAAGGGACGCGAAGAGGTCACAGAGATCCTCCCAGTCCTCGTATCGGCCTGAAAAGGTTAGTAAGTCTAATTTTGGAAGCTTGGCAGGTCTGAGGTTTGAATCTAACACGTCGTAATCTGCATGTCTAATTAAACGACCACCGGCGCGCGATGAGGACGTGTCGATACGATTTGACACCCGCAACAGGTCACTCTGAGCGATTTCATAACGCGTTTCTATCTGAGCGAAAACATCATCGGTCATATACGTATGCAGCTGTTTGTTCATGAACAACAATTTCGGCATGGGTCGCACGAGTCTCGTCCCAAATTTTATCATGCATACTGAGTCGCCTTTCGATAATATTAAGAGTGAGAGTTTCCCCAAAACGCGTGTGCATCCGATTGATCTCTGCTGATCACGAACCCTGCAGAGCCGTTAGTGTTTTCAGAGAGACAGGTGCCATTGTTCCATCTTTATTATCGTTACCCACAAAACTAGCTTGAATGAAAAACCCAAAAATCGCTTACACCAAAACTGTATTTTTTAAAACAAACGACAATAAACCAACCGGCCTCTTGTGTGATAACCCGGTTATTTGTTTACAATTTCATCAGAGAATGTTCAAATTAAGAAGCACCTCCTTCCAATGCATGACCAGTGATGGCTACAATAACCGAAAACTGACAATTAATCACCAAAGCCCAACACACTCCACTCCTCACATGGGGCACCAAATGTTTGAGTAATGATCAGGCAGTTCATTGCTAGTGGAGCATATTGGGGTTAAAATAACTACAACCCGATTTCTAAATGCAAAGGAAAGAGTTTATTCTATGGCATAAAAAACCTCCACTCCATGAGTGGAGGAAAAAGCCGAAAATCAATTAGTGATCACAAAAGTAAGTCAGAAATTACCTTATCCATACAGTGGTAAACACAAATAATCTAACATGAGACTCGTTCAAAACATTGGGATGACAACCAGTCTGCCATACATTAATCCACACCACGGCAGATACACATAATCCAAACATGAGACTCGTTCTTATCATATATTAATCCACACAATGGCAGATACACATAATCCAACATGAGACTCGTTCACACTCGCAAAAATGGAACCTCTCACCACAAAGGGTCAACTTGAACTGAACTTTGAAGAAAATTAATAATTATAAAGTGAAAACAAATTCCTGATCTAATTACATATAAAGTCGTGGGAAAAGGTTCCATTCTACCTGCTCGGCGCTGACCTTCGAGCTACGCGCAGAGCTTATAGTTTTATTTCAGGTGCAGCCCCTTTTCCGAGAATGAATAAACTAAAGAGACAATAACTAAGTCAATCTCCCCACTATTTCAGATTACGGTAAAAAGCAGCCAAACAGGTTGTATTTCTAATAATATTAAAATGTAAACAAATTAAATTTAATTAAGTATAAGTTAAAATTATACAGTCTTATTGAATTACAATAAATTACGGTAACATAGTTTACTTAAAAGTTTCCACTGAGATTAAATATTACATAATGTACGTTGTATTTTAATCAATAATATAAAGATTTTTAAATACAATTATGCTGTGAATACGGTGAATACGGTAAACACATCTTTTGGCGCAAACGAACGGATGAGAGAGAAAATACTGTAGATAAAAGTTATACGGAATGTTGGTTGTCGATAACATACCATATCCTCGCCCCCTGAACTAGAATGATCCCTGAGGATGGCAGATAAGTCACCACAACTCTTTCTAAACATTGGGGTGAAGAAAAACAATAATCCTCGCGTGAATTTTATTCCTCAACTCGCACTTCGCCCGAACTTTTACAACACCATTATAACTATATGAGCTACATAAGTCATTATTATATTCATATTAACGAAAACCTTCATTATTTGTCTTTAATTATCTGTTCTCAATAATTCATTACGTTAAATACACTCTTAGAAGTTAGGGTGTAAATATCGCGAGTGAGAACAGGTAAAAGTTTTCTCTGTGCAAAAGACATGGGGAAGGCGATATTTTCAGACAGATACTCTTGGCGGGTTTGCCTTCTTATTTGGCGGCGAGCCCAGTACCAAACCTCCAATTCTGATATTTCAAAACTGGTTTCTTGGCAAATCTTTCTATAACAATATTTACAAGAACAGCAAAACATATTTTAAACACATTTTAAAACATATTTAGTACGACGTTTCCTTGATTCAAATAATCTTTTTTCTTAGTATATGAAAAATGTTCGCAAGGCTCCACCGGCTGTGAATTAATCGGTTATTCTTCGTAAAGTTACCATAATCCTTTAAGAAAATTTATTAGCAAAACTATATATACAGAACAGAACTTAAGGGCCTATGACAAAGCCACCGAACGCGTCCTCGGGTTGCGGATAGAGGGTCCCTGTACCAAGGGTTTCTGCTGAATATGTTTACAACAATTAATAAGCAGTCGCGGATAATTGTCCAGGGATGGTCCCGAACTAATAACCCCTAAGCGGAGGTGCGACAACCGTGCCGAAAGCTGAATGGCACCTGGGTGAGGTGTCTGTGATGGTGACTCTGGGATACCGGGTAACCTCTTAAAGTATGCAGCCTTATCCTTGCATGCAGGGCTCTACAGCGATGGACGAATCCTTTCCCTAGATGCTTGTGGGAACAACAATGATGCCACCAAAACACCCAAAAGTTGTAAATCTGGTTCAAAACGATCGAACGCACAGAGCACCCGACAATGGGTCGGCGAACAATGCCGATAATCCTAGAGTTCGGGGTGCTGAAAATAATGTAGATGGAAACACGACGACGAACTGGCGAAACGCCCACATTGAGTGGACGAATCAACTCAAGCATGACTTGCTAGACTGCTACGATGCCAGCATTATCCCTGTTCACCGAGGCTTTACGGCGCGTATGCATACTCTGTGGCGCGAAAAACACCCAGAGCTTCAGCTCGTTTCGATTCAATCGTTGCGAAATCAACGTGCCTACCTCTGGAAAAATGGATATGTACGCGGAGCGCTTCCCCAACCGCTGCTTGATCAAGCCGCAGCCGAAGATGAGAAAACGACATTAGGATCAACAGCGGAAAACAGGCACCTTCTGAGAGATGATCACGATTTCAGGACAAGAAGGAACATTAACATGCAAGTTCCTCTTTAGCCTCAAGATCTGGCTGAAATGGATGCCTCTCTTCGTGGAGAAATCTCGCAAGAATCCGACCTCTGGACCATCAATTGCTCAGTTTATGGAGCTGCGAGAGCTTTGGCTGATTCAAATCGAAGGCTCAAACCTACGATGGATCAAAAGACCAAAAGAAGCTTACATCAACTGATCAAGAAGATTGGATGGGCAAGGCAGAATGCGTCCCGTGTTCAATGTGTGATTTACTACATAACATCTGGTAGACCGTTCACGGTAAGGTTTCGCAAGTTCGCCCAAGAACTAAGGATCTTGAATCATACACTAAAGAAGTAAAAGCTGCTGACAATCAAGCAGCATGTTGTTGACAAAATACGGCTGTTATCTGACGCAAGGAGAAGAATACAGAAGAGGGAGAGATGGATCAGGGAGAATCAACAGTTTCTCGCTGACCCATCTCGCCTGTTTAATGATCACCCCGTTTCTGTCAAAAATCCACCCAAGCCCAACGAGGTAGAGACCTTTTGGAGAGAGGTATACAAGATCCCGAAAACACTAGAGTTGAAAGAAAATACTGACAATATCATCCGCTTCAAGGAATTTTGCCACAACCTCATAAAATCTTAGGATGAATGTCCATCAATCACTGCCGAAGAGGTGAAAAAAGCACTTAGAGGAACGAAGAACTTTTCCGGCGCTGGACCAGATTGTATCAAGAACTTCTGAGGGAAGAAGTTTATTTCTACACACCAACATTTGGCCCGCATATACACCTTACTCTTAAAGTCAGAAACGCCCATTCCGCAGTGACACGTGTTAGGTCGCACTATACTCCTACCGAAAAAAGGCATCTTGTCGAACCCAAAGAATTACAGGCCAATAACTTGTTTGAACACACTGTATAAGATCTTTCCAGTTGTCCTAAACAACAGGATTGTTCGACGAACCGAGCCTGTGTGGCGAGAGATGAACGAACAACGTGGCTCCAAAAAAGGTGTAGCGGGCTGTCGAGAGAACCTGCTAATTGACAGGTGTATCTGCAAAGATGCTGCAGCTTATCAATGCGTCCTGTCAATGGCCTGGATTGACTACCGCAAAGCTTTCGATTCAACCTCTCATAGACTTATCACCTGTCTGTTGGAAAGCTTGAAGGTGCATCCACACGTAGTGAGATGCA
>CAKNWT010266543.1:2017-18095 GCA_932066315.1 Andricus coriarius
TACTTGTAGACAGCTATTAATATATTAATAACTGTCTACAAGTATTCTACATGATTGCTTTAAATTTGCATTGGCTTGAAAATGTATTTGACTATTCTAAACAGGATCAAACTGTACAAATTTTACTGTTTAACGTTTTTGATTCGTTTCAAACGGTTTTAGTAGTGCTTTTTACTTCTTTTACAGCTTACGAAATATAATCATTTATTCAACTAATAACGTGAGCCACTTGAACTTCACATTTGATGCTTCAATCGAGCAACCGTTTTTGCATAATCATGGAGCATCGATGCGCGCACCACACTCGCTTATGTGTGCGCAGCGGCGGTATAAGTTGTTGGCCGTAAAGTCTCATGCGCGTTGGCGTGATTCGTTATTGTTTTGGACAGCGATGAGCGCCGCGCGCACGCACCGACTATTAATGCGTAGACTATGGCCAGTGACGCGCACGAACAACTCAGTCATGTTTTGATTATTGTTGCGTAGGCGCCTCTGGCCACTACGCAAAACACTAATGAATTGTGCATACGCAGCGTTCAATGATGTTTCGCGATTTTTTTTTCTAGCAAACGCCAACCATTGGTGTTAGGGTTTCTCCGTGTGCATCTTCTTGTCGAGGAGCTGTTCGCGAAAGTTTCTCTCCTGTGCTTTCTTCATCTGGCCTTTCACGAGTGAGTATTCAAGATAGATAATGTTTGATGCATTTTGCTCACCCTTGATCTTGAAGTCAAGGCCAAGTGTTTCAGCAGTCTCCTTCGCTGGTTTGTACAAAAACGCTCCTTTGCCCACTTGTTCGTGTTTCCTGAAAATACTAAGAAGAGGGTCTCGTCCATTTGCACGTACATATGTGTTTTTGCAACAGGTCCGTCCACTCAGCGCCGCCAGCAAGGCAACGTGAAAAATGGAAAACGCCATATTTTTTGCTTTTTTTCGCAAATTTTATGCTAAAAAAAATGTTTTTGCTCTTCAAACTTCCGAGATAAGGGTGGCGGCGCTAGCACGGCATCCACTCAGCGCCGCCATCTATGGAAACTGGCTAAAAACTATTATAATGGAAGTAACGATTAGGGTAGATTTTTTTGCTTTTTATGTGCTCTTGAAAACATATAATACGTAATCCAAAAAACTACCCCTAAGTCCTACATACCTACCCCTCATGATCAAAAATGTTATAAAAGTGTAAAAACAACCTCGAACTACGAAAAGATGATGCAGAACTGTAAAATAATTATTTATCACTTGAAAAGTTACCCCTTCTATAATTTCCCCCAAAAACTACCCTTCCACGTAAAGGTATGTAGCGGAACTTACATATACTTATAAAACGGGTCAAAAACAATAATATTCATGAATCACAGTTGGCGGGAATCCTTTCCTCTTTTTTTGCTCTCCGATGAAATATAATACGTTTTCCAAAAAACTACCCCTAATGCATACCCCTCGTGATCAAAAAAGTTATAAAAGTGTCAAAACAACCTTGAACTACATAAAGAGGATTTTGAACTCTAAATTAATTATTTAACACTTTAAAAGTTACCCCTTCTATAATTTCCCCTAAAAGTTACCCTTCCACGTAAATTTATGTAGCGGAACTTACATATACTTATAAAACGGGTCAAAAACAATAATATTCATGAATCACAGGAGTTTTTTCGGACAATATCTTTTGTCATCGGAGAGCAAAAAAAGAGCAAACAATTCCCGACAACTGTGATTTATGAAAATTATTGTTTTTTATGCATTTTATGAGTATATGTAAGTACCGCTGCACAAATTTACGTGGAAGGGTAGTTTTCGGTGAAAATTATAGAAGGGGTAAATTTTCAAGTTTCAAATAATTAAGTTAGAGTTCTGAATCATCGTTACGTGGTTCAAGGGTTTTTTTTACACTTTTATAACATTTTTGATCACGAGGGGTAGGTATGTATGACTTAGGGGTAGTTTTTTGGGACACGTATCATATGTTATCGAAAAGCAAAAAAAGAGCAAATAATTCCCGCCAACTGTCATTCATGAATATTATTGTTTATGACCCGTTTTATAAGTATATGTAAGTTACGCTACACAAACTTACGCGCATGGGTAGTTTTCGGGGGAAATTATAGAAGGGGTAAATTTTTAAGTGTTAAGTAATTAAGTTAAAGTTCTGAATCATCTTTACGTAGTTCAAGGTTGTTTTTATACCTTTTATAACATTTTTGATCATGAGGGGTAGGTATGTATGACTTAGGGGTAGTTTTTTCGGACACAAATCATATGTTATCGGAGAGCAAAAAAAGAGCAGAAGATTCCCGCCAACTGTGATTCATGAAAATTATTGATTTTGATGCATTTCATAAGTATATGTAAGTTCCGCTACATAAATTTACGTGGAAGGGTAGTTTTCGGGGGAAATTATAGAAGGGGTAAATTTTCAATTGCTAAATAATTAATTTACAGTTCTGCATCATCTTTCCGTAGTTGCAGGTTGTTTTTACACTTTTATAACATTTTTAATCACGAGGTGTAGGTATGTATGAGTTAGGGGTGCTTTTTTGGAATATGTATTATATGTTTTCGGAGAGGAAAAAAAAGCAAAAAAATCTACCCTAATCGTTTCTTTCTTTATAATAATTTTTAGCCAGTGTCCATAGGTCGCGGCGCTGAGCGGATGCCGAGCTAGCACCGCCACCCTTATCTGGGAAGTTTGAAGAGCAAAACAAATTTTTTTTTAGCATAAAATTTGCACACAAAAAAGCAAAAAAATATGGCGTTGTCCATTTTTCATTTTGCCTTGGTGGCGGCGCTGAGTTGACGGACCTTTTTGCAACAAGCACCTCAAAAGTTGACGTTTTCATGCTTCTAAGTGCCTCAAGGACTTTATTTGAGCAAACTGTGTTTTCGTCCGTCGTACAAAAGGTCATAAGCGCCAACATTTGGCACAGCAAAAGGGCATAAGCGCCAAATTTTTTTTTTACATTTTTTTTCACCAAATTTTGTTTTCAACCATTTTTCTGACAAAATTTTGGTTTCAACGATTTATTTTTCAACAATTCTTTCTCTCAAACATCTTTCTTCAACAATTTTTTTTCAGAAAGGCCCCGCACCATATACATGGTAAAAAAGGTCCCGGTGGAAGTTTCAAAGTTTTTGAGATTTTTTAGCTTATGCTCTTGTGATCTAAAAATCCTTATGGCAAAAACTCAAATTATTAACAGTTTTTGCGCTACGACGATTTAAATGTCATGCAAAAAAATAATTGTACGCCAACATTTGGCACAGCAAAAGCGCAAAGTCCCAAAAAGTTTGTTTTTCATAAAATTTTTTTTGCATAAATTTGTTTTCAACCAAATTTTTTTTAACAAATTTTCTTTTCAAACTTTAAAAAAAAAGGTTTTTCCTCAAATGTTTTTTTTCACAAAAATTTGTTTAAACCTTTTTTTCACCGAATTTTTTTCTCAAAATTTTTCTTCCACCACATTTTTTTCCAAACATTTTATTAACAAAAAAAATTGTTCAGAAATTTTCTCACAACATTTTTTTTTAAACATTTTTTTTCTAGAAAATTATTTACGAAATTTTAAAATCTTTTCTTTTAAGATTAGTATTTTTCGTTGACTTCTCCTAACACAACTTTTTCGGACGGGCGTTGCAAAAAACAGCGTGTGATACACGTGCGCAAAGGTGATTGCTAACTCGTGTGATTGCATCATTCGCCTGCGGAACGAAGCACTCGTCTACGTTTTCACACTCGCTTCGCTTGTGCGCTAACCAAAGACACATTCTTCGAGCCTCCGGCTTATGCTGCGAAATTTACACTCGCACACAATCACCTATTTTGCGCACTTTTATCACAAATAACGAATTTGTACCCAGAATAATCTTGTTGTGAAAACATTCCAGATTCAGTATACTATGATCACCTTGACTGCGTGAGATGTAAAGTCGCGGAACAGAAGGCCTGAAGTACATGCTTTTGTTCATGTGCATAACCTTTTGTGATTCGCTTTCGAGGGATATGACCTCGTCTTTCGTGCATGAAACCACTCCAAAAGATGTCGGATGAGACGTTTGAATCTGCATATACATCGAACCGAAGGGTCCATGAGAAAGCCACCGAACGCGAACGGCACCTGGGTGAGGTGTCTCAAATGGTGACTTTGGGATACCGGGCGACCTCTCAGAGTATGCAGCCTTATCCTTGCATGTGGGGCTCTACAAGGATGGACGAAGCCTTTTCCCTAGCTGCTCGTGGGAACAGTAATGATAATACCAAATACAGTTGTAGTAAGGGCGGTTCAAAACAATCGAACGCGCAGGGCTCCCGAAAATGGGTCGGACAACAATGCCGACTATCCTAGAGTTGGGGGAGCCAATCAAGACGGAGTCAATGCGATGGACCTGCAGAATCTTATTACCTTCAAGGGGACAGATCAACTCGGTGACGACCTGCTGGAGTGCTATGATACCAGTATGGCCCTTGAACGAAAAGGTTACATGGCGCGACTGCATACACTGTGGTGCGAGATACACCCAGAGCTCTCGCATTTTTTGCATAAACGTCTTTGAAACCGCGCCGAGGGGCTCCGGAAAAGGGGTTATATAAGCGAGCGCCTACTCGACCGCAGCCAGAACAAGCCGGCAACAGAGAAAGAGAGGCGACACTGAGATCAACCGCGAGCAGGCATCCAATAGAGGAAGAGCGATGCTTCAGGACCCGAAGCAACATCAACATTTGATAAGGTTCAACAGTTAGCGCGCGAAGTGCGCATCCGTCATCACACACTCAACAAGTCAAAGCTGCTGACCATCAGGCAGCATATTGTTGATATAATACGGGTGCTATCTAACGCTATAAGAAATCTAGAGCGGAGGGAGAGGTGGGTCAGAGAAAATCAACTGTTTTTGTCTGACCCATCTTGACTCTTCCAAAACCCTCCAGTTACTGTCGTCCACCCGCCCACACCAGAGGAGTTCGAGGCATTTTGGAAAGAAATCTACGAATTCCAGCATCCACTGAAAGAAAAATCAAAGTATATAAACAGCTTTAAGGAGCTGTGCAGTGCCCTCATAACACCTGAGGAGGAAAGCCCACCTACCACTACCGAGGAGGCGAACTAGATGGACAAGATAGCACCAAGAAAATTCTGGTGGAAGAAGTTTCCTTCAACCCACCAGCATCTGGCCCGCATTTTCATCTCATATCCAAAGTCAGAAGAGCCTATTCTGAAGTGATTGGCGGAAGAGCGCACAGTGCTCCTGTCGAAGACAGGCAAGTTAGCTGACCCTAAGAATTACAGGCCCGTAACTTGTCTGAACACACTTTATAAGATCTTCACAGCTATCCTAAATGCTATGATTGTTCAGACAATTGGACCTGTGTGGCGAGAGATGTGCGAACAGCGCGGTTTAAAGGAAGGCATAGCAGGATATCGGAAGAACCTGCTCATCGAAAGATGTGTATGTAAAGACGCAGCATCCTATCATCCTTACCTATCGATGGCCTGGATTGATTACCGAAAAGCTTTCGATTCAACCTCCCATAGACTTATTATCTGTCGGTTGGAAAGCTTACGGTTCATCCACACATCGTGGGGTGCATAGAGAGATTGATACCGCTTTGGAAAACCAGATTTACTACCTCATCTGGAAAACATCGTGTGATGACTAATAGTGCCACCTTTCAGAGAGGTGTGTTTCAGGGTGATACCATGAGCCTTCTCCTCTTTTGCCTCACATTATTGCCACTATGTCTTGCACTTCGCCATTCCGAAGTGTACCTCTGCGGAAAACCTGGAAATCGAAAAGATAAGGTCACTCATGTATTTTACATGGATGTTCTAAAGGTCTATGCTAAAAATATAGAGAAACTACATCTAGCTCTAGACATTGTCAAAGAGTACATTCAAGAAATTTGAATGGAGTTCGGGTTAGAGAAATGCGCCAAGGTTTATTTGAAGAAAGGGAAACTTAATGGCATCCCGGAGAACCCTGAGCTCGTCGACAGAAGCGCTATACGATATCTTGGCACTGGAGAAACCTATACATACCTGGGCGTTCCACAGAGCTGCATTCAAGTCGTGATACCTATAAAGGATACTGTACGTTGCAGATACAAACGTCTCATCCGACGGATTTGGTCTTCGGAACTGTCTGCGAGGAACGAAGTATCTGCGACGAACATGCTTGCCGTCCCGGTGGTGCTCTATTCAGTTAGAGTGGTTCCATGTACGAAAGACGAGCTCAGATCCCTCGATATTTGGTCCCGAAAGGTTATGCACATGAACTAAAGCATGCACCTTAAATCTTCTGTTCCGCGACTTTACATCTCACGCCGTCAAGGTGGTCGCGGAATACTAAGTCTTGAATGTCTTCACAACAGCATTATCCTGGGTACAGCGCATATAGTCGCAAATGGACAAGTCCCTGTTTTTGACTTCAATATCAGGGGTGAGCAAAATGCATCAAATCTGATCCATCTCGAGTAATTACTCCTGAAGGCGCGGATTAGGGAACACAAGGAGAAAAACTTCCGCGAACAGCTCCTCGACAAGAAGATGCACGTCATCTTCCACAAAACTGTGGAGGATCAGTCGATGTCGCATTAGCTATCGTTTGCCTTTCTTAAATCACCCGCATTCAAGTCGGGCACGGAAGGTTTCATTTTGGCATGTCAAAACGGTGTCATTTCCACTGTAACATACCATCGCCAAATTTTGAGATAAGACCCTCCCGATGATAGCTGCAGAGCATGGCATGCACAACTCGAGCATCTAGGACACATACTATCTAGTTTTCCAACTCATGCGAGAACGAACTACATCCAAAGGCACAATGCGGCATTTAGAGTGCTTTATTACCATCTCTGTAGCTCTTACGGCATTAGCCGAAATACCGCTCCGCTAAATGCTCCTAGCGAGATGGAGACCAGTGTTCAAAATGGGAAGTGCCGCATATAGTGGAACTTCATATTCTCGACAATTGTTTCTGTTACGCACTCGAGGCCTGACATGGTTCTTTTTGACTTCGAGAAATGAACCATGTTCGTTATCGAATTTTCGGCAACAGCTAACAAAAACATCATTGCCAAAGAGAAGGAAAAGAAAGAGAGGTATAGGGACCTTGTAAAAGAGTTGCGACGGCTATACCCAGAATATTCTGTTAAGCCAATCATCTCGATCATCGGCGCTCTTGGAGGTACCAAGGTTTCACTGGTTAATAGCCTGAAAAGCATCCCTGCGTGTCAACGAAATCCTGAGACACTTTCGAGGAAAATGCAGAAAGCGATCGTCCTTGGGTCCTTTTGATGGATCATCATATTGAATTCGTTGCAGGCTGTAACCACCTATCTCGCGGTCATGAGATGTTGTTACAGCTGAAATTTTACCCCAATTTCGCTGGGAGTGGGTGAAATTGTTCAGATTAGCACCTGCTCCCGGCGAGATCCTGCGGTTGTCCTTATGACAAACTTTTAACTATATACAGGGTGTCCAAGTATTCAAAATACATCTTTATATTTTCTGATTCCTTGTGAAAAAC
Organism: Andricus coriarius; assembly: GCA_932066315.1. NCBI lineage: Eukaryota > Metazoa > Arthropoda > Insecta > Hymenoptera > Cynipidae > Andricus > Andricus coriarius. The sequence continues at coordinate 9,536 of CAKNWT010266543.1, forward strand.
TCAACAGAAGACGATCAATAAAAAAATTTGAATAAATGCATAATTACCGAGTAATTAGCAATTAATGATTAACCAATCAAAAATATGCATTAGATAGCCGACAGTCGATATGCCATCGCTGAGAGTGTGTGAGAATACAAGTTCAGATCGTATAATTTCCCGTCCGTTAATTTTTGTAGGAGGTTTTGACTCTTTGGTGCTCTCTTCACACTTAAACGAGATTCGAAAATTAAAAAGTATCTTTTTCGTAGCAACCAAATTAGAAAAGATATGCTCGACGAGTTAATTACCTTACTGAAAATGCATGTGTTGTTTAAAATATGTAGAACCCTCCTGAATTCTTAGAATTCTGCAGAATTCACAGAATTGAGGAAATTGATGGAATTCGCGAAATTCAAAGAATTCGTGGAATTCACACTGTCGGTACCGGTAGAATAAATACCGGTACCGACAATTTTTTTACCGGTTTCTAAGCCGTACATAAAATTCACAGAACTCACGGAATTCATTGATTTCACGGAATTCATGGAACTCACGAAATTCAAAGAATTCGCGGAATTCAGGGATTTCATGGAATTCCGCGAATTTCATCAACTCCATTAATTCCATGAATTCCGAGAATTCCATCAATTACGTGAGTTTCATGAATTCCGTGAATTCTGTGAATTTCTTGAATTCCGTGAATTCCTTGAATTTTATATTTACGGTTCCAAAACCGTAAAAAATGGTGGGTACCGGTATTTTTTTACCATGGCGGACAGTGTGAATTCCACGAATTCTTTGAATTTCGTGAATGCCGCGAATTTCGTGAATTCCATAAATTCTGCGAGTTCCATGAATTCCGCGAAATCAATGAATTCCGTGAGTTCTGTGAATTTTATGCACGGTTTAGAAACCGGTAAAAAAATTGTCGGTACCGGTATTTTTTCTACCGGTACCGACAGTCTGAATTCCACGAATTCTTTTAATTTCGCGAATTCTGTGAATTTCTTGAATTTCGTGAATTCCTTGCATTCCTTGAATTTTATGTACGGTTCAAAAACATGTAAAAAAAATGTCGGTACCGGTAATTTTTTTTACCGGTATCGACAGTTTATACACTTCGTATTTGAAAGTCTTGAAATTCCAAATCATTCAATGTATTCAAAAGTGTTCAGGGTAACTCAAAAATGTTAAAGTAATTATTGCTACAAAACGCGGGAGAATTCTGCAGAATGCTAAGAATTCAGGAGGGTTCTAGAGATTTCAAACAACGCATGCATTTTCAGTAAGGTAATTCATAGCCCAATGACTATAGATCAAATTCGTTTTGAGAAACAGAAAAACCGCGGGCTGAGATTTTTTGACGCAGTTAAGTGCCCCCCGGGAAGCAGATAAAGAAATCACAAAATTGACCAAGAAATAATTACGGGAAGTGTCCGCCATCTTGGATTTTGTGTTTACGTCGATTTTCACGCATATTTTGCATTTCTCGATGAAAAATGTCAGTAACAAATTTGTAGAGAATCAGATTCTCTACAATTTTCATCCAGATGATATTTTTGTGAAAAAATTATTTATCGCTAAAAATAAGAAAAAAGTGTGGAAAATTAGGAAAGTGGCGCAGTTTTTTCCACTTTTTGCCTATTTGTATTTAAAATAAGTGGCATATTTGTTAAGTAAAGTTTTAGGGGACTCAATTTCCAACAACTTTTGTATGAACCAGTTTTTCGTGCGACGTGCAGATCACGGTCGGGAACGCTCTCAACGCAGCGGTGTGGGAGAACTCGCGCTGTTAATGTGTTACCGGCGAAGCCCGAAGTGGCGGCAAACCTAAGTTTGGCTAGGCAATGTGCGTATTGCGGATGCGTTTTAGGCAAAGTCCGAAATACTCTGTGATTTCGGGATTTGCCTGGAATAAATGCACGCAAACCTAGGTGTGCCAAATGTGCTTCAGGCAAAGTTGAAAGCAACTTCACCTTGCTTTAGTGTAGGCAACCTAAGATGTGCCAAATATGTCGTCGGCAATGTGAGAATGCACACTTGTATCATTGTACATTGTACATTGTATAGTTATAATATACTGGTTACTCGTTAACGCAAGATGTCGAATTATGAAATTTTGTATCTTAAAAAAATCTAACCCACTAAACACAGAATTTTGACTATTAATTTTTTGTAATGATAGGAGAGTATTTGGTATATCGTCAATTTTCGAAAAATTCAATTTACATTCTTGTAACAGATTTTTGGAGTACAGTGAAGAAATTATTACGGTTTTCATTCCTATTTTATAGAAACCATCATGATATCTTTTTAAAACTACGGCAAATAGAATTACAATTTTTTCGGATTGAATCAAATGTGAATTTTATGATTTCTTCATAGCTTTCAACTTATCATACATTTTTCTTTAAAAATCATCTCACTCACATTGTGAGAAGAGCCATTTACAGTTTCGATTTCATTCATTTTAAATGAAGATTATATTATCAGATAAGAACTCTTGTCGACTGTAGCAGTCTCTATGATGTGTTATTCACACGTCAAGATAATAATACCTTGATTTAAGAAACGTACTGAGAAAGCAACAATTTCATTCCAGTATTTACAAACTTTTGATATCGTAGGATTCGTAAGCTGGACAATTCGAAGCGAATGTTTTGTTTGATAACTTTGCCTATGATACATTTGGCACGCCTAGGTTTGCCTGAATTCATGCCAAGCAATGCCCGAAGTCACATAGTATTGCGGACTTTGCCTAAAACGCATCCACAATACGCGCAATGCCTAGCCAAACTTAGGTTTGCCGCCACTTCGGGCTATGCCAGTAACACATGTAGTGTGTCCAACAGCCCGAGTTTTCCCACATCGCTGAGTTGAGAGCGTTCCCGACCGTGATCTGCACGTCGCACGAAAAACTTTTTTATACAAAAGTTGTTGGAAATTGAGTCCCCTACAACTTTGCCATTTAAATGTGCCACATTTAAGTGTCCGCTATCCAAGATAGCGGACACTTCCGGTAATAATTTCTTGGACAATTTTGTGATTTCTTTATCTGCTTCGCTGGGGATACTTAACTGCGTCAAAAAATCTCAGCCCGCGATTTTTCCGGTGACAAAAGTCCAAAATGATTGGGCCATATAAGACGTTATAAATGTGCAGTATTTACAAAAAAAGACAATGAACGATTGGCTAGAAATCGCCAACAGATACCAAATTAGGTGGAACTTTCCCAATTGCTTAGGTGCAATAGACGGAAAGCACATTCGCATAACAAAGCCTCGTCGGTCAGCAAGGGCTTTGTACAATTACACAAAGTTTTACAGTTTTACATGGTAGGTTAATATTTTTTGCCATCGGGCTACTAATATTCAATATATCTTGATGACAAACGATAACTGTCATTTTCATCAACACTTTCAGCACCTGCAGGGTCGATAAACTATATGTCCATATTTGAAGCCACTGACTTCTACGCCCTCCTACAAGCTAACCTTGCTAACGTCCCACCTCCACAAGCATTGCCAGGAAGTCATGTTGTTCTTCCTTTCGCATTTATAGGTGACGAAATTTTTACGGAATTCTCCTTCTTGATGCGGGCATTCTCCCGAAGGCTCGTCAGGACACTAAAAGAGTATCTGTTTAATTGCAGGTAAATTAAGTTTATTATTATTATTAAGACACCTAACCTAAAAAAATCGGTACTCACGTTAAAATTTTGACATTTACAGTGAATTTTGAAGAAAATTCCACCCGTACGTTGTACTTTGATTATAAATAAGAATTTAATCGATGAATGTTAGTTTATTACTTTAGTTTTAAATATTGGACCAGATTTGGGTGCATCAAAGAACTTTCAAGTTTCACGCACTGTGTTTTACTATACATGTATATTATTTCTACAAGATGATGTATATTAAATTTACAACACGTATATGCATATTGCTTCCAATACATTTATAGTAAAATCGCTATAGAAATTTCTAACAGTGTATATATTCGGGTAGTGTTTTTAGGTGGATAGTTTCTTGTAGTAAATAACTACAAGTGTGGACTCACCACACCCACGACCGCCAACAGCAACGCAGTAGTATCAGACGGTCACCCATCCAAGTACTAACCGCGCCCAACACTGCTTAACTAGAGTGATCTAACGGGGACTGGTGCTTCCAGCATGGTATGGCCGTTGGCCATACTTACTTTTGTAAAAATTGCATCACACGTTGTCGGGGCGAAGACTCCTTAACTAGGTCTTTTATTTAAATAAGAATGTATATTCTGGTTCTGTGAAGTCACTATCAACATGATCTGTGAAGAGTCTTTCCCCATGTGAATTTTCTGTGTAATTCTTGAACTGATTCCCCAGTCGAGCATTGTCCCCAAATTCATGTGTGACCTTTGAACTGAATCCCACTCAAGCATTTTCCCAAATTTTTCGTGAACATTAAATTGGGTCCCCATTCGAATTTTACCCCAAAAATTCTGTTCAATTATGGAGTTGAGCTTCTTATCAAGTGTTAATATAAAAATGTGTGTACCTTATAGAATTAAGCCGCAGTCAAGTTTTGCTCCGAATTTGTGTTAACTTGACGAGATTATTCCCAATTTTGTGATATCAAAAATCCATGAGTTGAGCCCCATTCAAGCGTCACTCGGTCACAAATTATCCCCTTTCCACGCCCCTTTACTTGAGTGGATTTTTTATAGAGACGTTGAACGTCCAGAAATGTGTCTTTTTCCGAATATGTTGCTAATTTAATGTAAGAGTTTTCCTTTTTTTAATGATTTTTTAAAAATGATTTGAGAGATTTTTTCTAAGAATCTTTTTCTAGTTTAACCTTCTCTGCCTACACTGGGTGTATTACACCCTCAAGATATTTTCGACTCGCCCTTTTTACTGAAAAGTTGTTTCAGTTCGTTGAAAATATTTACAGTATGTGTTGAATTCATCTTAATAATTTTACAATATCAATTTTTGTGAGACTTTTAGCGACAGTTTAAAAAAAATAATTCCGATACGTTAATTTGATCCAGAGATACTGAGCTTTAAACTTTGCCCAGGCACAAACTACCCAGTGTAGGCTGAGCGGAAAATTTCGGAAGTCTAGGCTTTGACGCTTAAGCAATGTTTGATCAATTCTGCTGATACTGTTTAGAGATGTTTTGCGATATCTTGCTCATTTATTTGTGGAACTTGGAGGTTATGAGTTATAATTTTAAGAATAAAATTAGTGCTAATAAAGTTACATGAGCGAAGTAGAGTCAGTTTAAATTGAAATGATATATTAACAGTAAATTTAGAGTCAAACGGTGTAAGCCAAGATTAAGTAATTGGTTACGGATATTTATCGTTGTGTTTCGATCACTATTGATTTTGTAAAATTATGCTATGGCCACTTTTGAAGTTATTTTTGATTCATTACTAGGTTCTGGAGATCCAGGCTATATGCTATATTGAGTTTTGGATTTACTAAGAGATTTTGTGGTTAGATTATTACTAATTTATTAAAATTAAGCTATGACTAGTTTTGAAGTTATGATGTGCCCATTACTGGGTTTCGGAAATCAAGGGTATGAATTCTATGCCGTTTCGAATATAGTTGAAGAATTTGAGCTCAAGTACTTAATAAATTTCTTAAAATAATTATTTTGAGCATTGTTAAAGTAATTAAATTGAGTTGTTTAGGAAGGTGGTTAAGCTCCATCCTAGGTTAGAATTTAAAGTTTTTAGAAATTGCCTAGCATGAACTTCTGACCAGAGAAGCCGTACTTTTCGGAGTTAGTATCAATAAAAAATAAAATTGTTAAATTTGTTAATGTTAAGTTATTATTCTGTTGGTTTTGAGAATCCTCTTTATTCGCGGTACAAGCTTAACTACCGAATCTGAGCTGACCGTGCAAAAAAACAGTACACTGCATCTGGGATTTCAGTCAAGTTTTTGTGTCGAAATTTTTAGATTAGTATTTGATTATATTGAAATTTCGATTTTGAGGATTAGAGTGGCCTCCAACAGGCCTGGCACCCAACAAATTTTATCGTGAACATATAGTTTAGCTTATCGAATAAAGCTTAGATTTATCGTATATAAGGCACTTCTCATTTTCAACAATTGGCTCTATTCCTCTGGGAACGTTTGGCGGACCGGTATCAGGGCTAATGTCGCAAGAGGGACCAAATGAAAATAAAGCACTGTTTGTGTCGCAATGTGGCTTTGGTTGTACGCCGTTATAGAATGAGTCGGAAAATGAAATAGTATGTGTCCCAGGTGCTCGGAGTGTGCATGGCACGCTCTGCAGCTATCATCGGGAATGTCTTGGCTTAAAATGTGGCGACGGTATGCTGAAGTTAAAATGGCACCGTCTTGGCACGCCACAATAAAACTCTACGTGCTCGACTTCAGTCCGGGTGATGTGAGGAAAGAAAACTCATAGAACATCGACTGATTCTTCATATTTATGTGGAAGATGCCATGCATCCTTTTGTCGAGTAGCTGTTCACCTAAGTTTTTTTTTGTGCTTTCTTGATTCGTGCCTTCAGGAGCGAGTACTCGAGATGCATAATGTTCGATGCATTTTGCTCACACCTGATAATGCAGTCAAGGCCAAGTGTTACAGTTACATGCTTTTGTTTAATGTGCAGAGCTTTTCGTGCCCGATATCAAGGGATCTGAGCTCGTTCTTCGTCCATTGAAACACTCCAAATGAATAGAGTACTACCGGGACGGAAGGCATATTCTTTGCAGATTCTAAGTTCTTCGCCGACAGTTCGGAGGACCAAATCTGTCAAATGAAACGTTTTTATTTACATCGGAAAGCATACTTAATCGATGTTTCCTCCTAAATGCGGCTTTGTGCAAACACAAGTATACATAGCTCTCTCCAGCGCCAAGGTATCGTATAGCGCTTCTATCGACGAGATAAGCGTCTTCGGGGATGCCATAAGTTTTCCTCACTTCAAGTTAACCTTAGCGCTTTTTCCTAACCGAAACTCCATTCCATTCTCTTGAGTGTACTCCTTGACAATTTCTAGAGCTAGATTTATTTGCTCTTTATTTTTAGCATAGATCTTGAGATCATTCATGTAAAATACATGAGTGACCTTATGCTTTCGATTTACGGGTTTGCCGCAGAAGTATCCTTCGAAATGGCGAAGTGCAAAAGATAGTGGCAATAATATGAGGCAAAAGAGGAGAGGGCTCATGGTTTCGCTCTGAAAGACACATCTCTGAAAGGTGACGTTGTTAGTTGTCACACGATGTTTTCCAGATGAGATCGTAAATCTGGTTTTTAAAGGGGCATCAATCTCTCCATGCACCTCAGGATATGTGGATAAACCCTCTAGCTTTTTAACAGACAGATGATAAGTCTATAGGAGGTTAAATGGAAAGCTTTCTAGTAGTCAATCCAGGCTATCGATAGGTAGCGCTCGTAGGATGCTGCTTCTTTGCAAACACATCTATCAATAAGCAGGTTCTCAAGACATCCTGCTACGCATTTCTTTGAGCCGTGCTGTTCATACATCTCTCGCCACATAGGTCCGATTGTCTGAATAATCCTATCATTTAGGATAGCTGTGAAGATCTTATACGGCGTGTTCATACAAGTTATTCGCTCGTAATACTTTATGTCAGACAAGATGCCCATCTTCCGAAGGAGCACTGCGCGCACTTCAACCAACTTCTCCAAAATAGGCCTTTTTCGACTTTACGTATGAGGTGATAATGCGGGCCAGATGCTGATGTGTTGAAGCAAACTTCTTTCACCAGAAAGTCTTGATATCATCTGGTCCCGGAGCGGAATAGTTCTTCATGCTTCTTAATACTTTCTTCACCTCCTCGGTAGTGATAGGTGGGCATTCCACCTGAGGTGTTATGAGGGCACTGCACACCTCCTTGAAGCTATTTATGTTCTTTAAGTCTTCTTTCAGTGGATGCTGGACTTCGTAGAGTTCTATCCAAAATCCTTTGACCTCCTCTGGTGTGAGAGGGTGGTGGACAGTAAATGGAGGATCTTGGAAGAGTTGACCCAGCAGCTTGGACTTGTTGAGTGTGTAATGATGGATCCGCAGTTCGCGCGCCAACTGTCCAACCTTGACAGTGAAATTCCTGCCTTTGGTTTTGTTTTAACGTCTCTGAAGCTAGCACCGCCTTTTTGGAAAATCGAATTCAAAACTATTCTATAATTAAGGGCTCATTTAGGGCTTTTAAGGGCCGCAAGTCCTAAATTTTGGGCTCTGCAATTTTTTATAAAAAACGGGTTGCGCGCTCACTTCACATGAAGCTAGCACCGCCACACCTGTAACTTCGGAACTATTTATTCAATCGAATCCAGGTTTTTTCAGTAATTAAGGGCTCATTTAGGGCTGGCGATCCCCACTAGGCCCAATCCTAAACTCCTTTTGGTTCTTCTTAAAACGGTGCGCGTTCTGGTTTCACATGTGAAGCTAGCACCGCCACACCTATAACTCCGAAACCAGTGCTGCAATCAATTCCAGAATCATACAAGAATTAAGGGCTCATTAAGGGCTGGAAAGAACCCTAGGTCCCAAATTTTGGGCTCTGCAATTTTTTATTAAAAA
>CAKNWT010266545.1:0-26206 GCA_932066315.1 Andricus coriarius
AACAACTACCACTAGAAAGCGCAGGACGCTTTCTGATGCTTTCTCCCTAAAGTAAGCTCGTTTGAAACGACTTTAAGAAGGCGACCGAGCAGTGGATCACTACTAGCGGGTGAACGGCCTACCAACCGTTCAATTGGTTCCTCGCAAAGGCTCGACTTCCGGTAGTGCTGCTATACTACAAGGAGGACAACTGCACGGCTCAAAGTAACCAAGGTATATTTTTTATATATTATACACGGTGCACGCCAATCAAGCTGCCGTGAATCCAATCTGGGTACGCCACCTCGGCTCTAGAAATCATTTCTCTTTTGTTTTTCGGGTAGGCCACCTCGGCTCTGAAAATACCTTATTTCTGTTTTTAGGTACGCCTCCTCGGCTCTAAAAACACAATCCGAAATTGACCGAGTACGCTATTTCGGCTCCAGTTTTTGATATTGAATTTATTTGTGTTTATGGGGAACGCTATCTCAGCTCCAAACTCTGATATTTATTTTGTATATAATTTAACATGTCTCCTCCAGCTGAATCCTAGTTCGCCACCCAGGCATAGATTCGATTTTCCACTCCTGGCCAAAAATGTACGCTGCTCAAGCTATTTTTCGCCAACCCACCTCGGTGCACGCTGTCTAGGCTGCCGAGTTTAAAACTCGTTTCCCTGGCGAACGCTATTCAAGCTGCCACGATCCACTTGCGGTGTACGCTAATCCAGCTACCGTATCCTATAATGCTCAAGACTGATTATTTACTTGATTAAATAATATTTATAGTTTAGGAAATCCGTCCGAGGCCAACTTAAGACTGAATATTGCGATCAAATACTACGATTTACAGTATTATACTCAATCGAACAAATTATATGAAATGTGATTTACTTTGTAGAATAATTTTGGATTTAATAAAATAAGTTTATGGTAGACAGTCTGATTCAATCTGCGTTTGCATGTCCTGGGTCTTTTAATTTTAAAATTGCTTAAAATATAATATTTAAAAGCGAAACTTAAACGCTCACAAATTTAAAAAAAAAATTCTCAGAAAGTCGAGTAAAACTGCACTTTGTATAATAAGAAATGCTGATGTTTCTTCATGATTTTTATCCATCATTTTTTATAGCTGTGTTCAGAAATCGTTACAATTTCAGAAATTCAAACGTTAAAAAAAACTGATCGCAAAAAACAAAGAAAAATTTTAGGTCATATTACCAATAAAGAAAAATCATTAAAAATTGATAATTTTATATTACTACTTTTAATAGTAATAATACTATTGTTTGACTTTTATCCTCATCATTTGACCATTTTTGTGGAGAAACACCTTTTTTTTTAAATGTGAAAAATACAGAATTTCTTCTAGATTCAAATTATGTAAACAACATTTTTTCAACGAGAAAAGGTTTGCACTATTAGGTTTGTACGCAATGTACTATTCACAAAGTTCTTGCTTTAGACTTCGCTTTAGACAGCAGTTTTTCGTATAAGAAATTCCTGTCAAGAGTTTCATAACGACATTTTAGAAAAATTTGAATCATTCATTTCCATTTCAATATAATAGATATACATAATCTAATTTGATGCTCAGATCCTATCGTTTTATAACTGTTATATAATAGAACTCTTCTCTTATAACTTCCTAAGGAATATTAATAGAGAAATTTTATTTATCTTTTTTGTTCGTGTATCATATTTGTTGTTTTTTTCTTTTTTTTTTAATGTTTGGACTTTTTCAATAATGTTTAAACTTTGAATAAAAGAATCTACAAATGAATTATAAATGTATATTCAAAATTAATGATCTTTCTTTGAAACATCTTAAGTTTCAAAAACCAAATATAGAATTCGAAGTCTTCCAATCCTTGCTGAACATCAAGTCATCTTGTTCATTGAAAAAAAACCTTTTTTCGAGTAAACTTCAATTTATTCACAGACATGAATACAAAAGTAACACGAACACTTGTTATGAATAATTCAAACTATTAACTAGTTTTTCTACTCCAACAATATCTCACCCAGAAAAAAATTCAAATTGAATGTTTCAGTTACTTGTTATCGCTATCCCCACTAGCTAAATCATAATCTTGAGTAGAGTTGGTTGTTCACAAATCGCGATAAAACGACTGATACTTGGAATCGATGTATTGTATCAATTGCATGAGATCGTTATACTTTTGGACTGTGATGGTATTTCCCTTCAGATGAAGAGTCGATAATTGAACATTTTTTAAACGTCCCTCAGAAATCGTTCTTTTCGCGATGTCCACCTTACGGATCTTTTCTTCGTCGTATATCATATAAAGAACAAATCGTCTATCTCGATCGAGTTTGGTGGATCTGATTTTGAGCTAGTTGATATTTTCTCTGTGCACGTCGACCTCTTGATTGTCGATTAGTTTTTGCAACCCCTGTGATGACACAAAGTCTGTGGTTGGCATTTCAGTTGGACCAAATCGACGCTGCTTGAAGCCAAGAAGTACTTCAATAAAAGTGTGACTTTTATGTTTCGATTCTGTAACCCCGCATGAATCGGATTAAAGAATGATATGCTTTGTTGCTTCTGTAATATGATTTTTCAAATGAATCTTCAAACACGATGCGATCTCTTGTGCTCCTCTTCCAGCAACATTTTTCGACCAGATGTACATATAAGCTATAAGAAAGTGTTGATGATTGTAATGGTTTCCATTTTTTTTTTAAATTGTAGTTCTGTCAACAAATATTTCATCTTTTCAATGTATTTTGAGTATCTCATACAACCGTAAATAAGACCGTATACGACAGAGATTATCTAGAAAATAGTCCTATGCTCAGAAAGTAACACCATGTTAAATACAATATCACTCTGCTGCAACCGTTGGCGTCAATGTTGAGGATGAGAAAGATCTGTGTGATACATCTTAACTGGATTCTGACTTTATTTTGCATGAGCGCTCTCGTTTTAACTACAAATGTGGGAAAGATTGCATCCAGTAGCAGAAGTAGCCGATCGTTTCGGAATCTCGGATGTAGTAGCACTAAAAGATTTGGAACTAATAAATAAGGATGACACAACCAAAGCAATTGATCCAAATAAAATAATAAAAGAGCGCAAAAAAGCAAGGGTTGAAACAACTCAATCACAGAAAAGTCTCGAAGGTCCTTTATTAGGCATTTATTTCGATGGAAAACGAAATGTTACACTGCAGTCAGGAACAAAAAGGAAAGTCGGCGAGGAGCACATATCATTAGTGTCGGAACAAGGTGCAATGTACATTGGTCATGTGACTCCTTGTGATGGTCTTGCATCTCAACTTGCTGATAGCATTTTAGATTTTCTTAAAGCAAATAAGCATGACTTGCGCCAGTTAAAAGTAATTGGTGCCGATGGTACAGCATTGAATACAGAAGCCATCGTCGGAGCTATCACTCTCATTGAAAACCGCCTGGATGAAAGTCGGCAGTGGCAGATTTGTTTCTTGCATTTTAACGAATTGCCTCTCAGTCACCTTATCTTGCATCTTGATGGTACAAAACGTGGTCCTCATTCCTTGACTGGCTAAGTTAGCAAGGAGTTGAAAACCTGTGAACAGGAACCAATAGTCAAATGTATAGCAATCACGGCTGGCTTACCTAAAATTGATCAGAAGGTGCTTAGCACCGACCAAAAACACCTGCTTGAAACCTGCAATCCTGTTTCTTCCGGCAATTTTCCAGATGCTCTTGCTAAGAAGGATACCCTTGCAACCTGCCACGCGCGCTGGCTTACAGCAGCAAAGAGAGTTCCTCGACTGTACGTCACCAAAGCGAGACCCTCCAGAATCCCGAAAATGATATCCAAATTTATAATTCTGCTGTATGCTCCTGTATGTTTAATGATCAAACGAAACTGGCAGTTCTACCATGTAAGCAAACATATATGACAGACTATAAAACTGCCAAGATACTTACCAGAGGATGTTAGAAGAGCTGCAATTGACCCTTGCATCCAAAATAACTGGTATTCTGTTCACCCTGAAAACTTGATGTTGACGATGCTTTCCAACAGTAAAAAGACTGTCAGTGCGCGAGCTGTAGAATTCATTAAAAGGCAAAAGTAATCCACATCAGGAAAATGTTTGCCAGTTCGCTATACTCAAGCCGTTAAGAAGACCGTGCAATTAGTATCACGGGCATTTCTTAAAGTATGTGGCCCGGAGTCAAGAGATGGTTTCATTAAAAACACGCTTCAGTCTCACAAAGATTTGACAAAAATCAGGACTAAAGCAGATTTTTCTTCAGTTAACTGATAGGATACTCCCTAATGGTGGGTTGTTTGGGCAGGGAGTGTATGGGATTCGATGAGTAGCCACCTCCACGTGGTGAATCATGGGTCTTCGTTGAATGTACACGCGAAGAGCAGAGAGCTGCTCAGACGTGAATTTTCCTCAAATTTAGGCCTATTATGCCCCTGGCTGGTGGTTTTAGATAGGAGTATCTGTTTGTCCAAAGTCTTCTCTTGTACTAAGGTGTTCTCCTTCTGACCTTTCATCGACGTTGACACCCCTGGAGGTGGCCAGAATCATGCAAACAAATTGATCCGATCGAATTGAAATTTGGCACGGTTAATAGTGTTACCAGATAGAACAGAAAAAAGTTACACACACACAAACATACACACGGGAAGTTCTTAAAAACTTCATTTTCCAGCTCCTGGGGTCGAATTATATCAAAATATGTCAAAAAAGTACATTTTAAAATTCAGGTAATTACAAACCTCCCTCTATGAGAAAGCTATTATATGATAATTAAAATTTACAAATATATTTATGTAAATGCAAGTAATTCCTTTCAGCATTATTCTTTTGAAAGCGAAAAGTCTCTTAATGGCAAGTAAGAAATCATACAATACTCATTTATGTTAATATTAGTTTTATAGACAGAAAAAATATATTTTAAAGCAAAACCCAAAATAATAAATATATTTATTGTTATTGATCTATATCCTCTCTTATTCCCGTCCAACCGAATGGTGCTATTATTTTTTTGGTTATTCATATTTGTAAACGAATGGTTTAAACTAAAATTGTTTGAACAATACAATATTTAAATTGTTTTTTATAAAAAATAATGTTTGAATTAAATATTCTCATCCCCAGTATTAAATTTTATACTATGTATATCAACTGATCTGCTTATGAAACTTAAAATGGTAAAAAATTGTTTATAACTTTATAAATTGTTTATAAATTTCTAAATCATAAAAATTTATCGTTACTAGTATCATTTTCATAATAAATTACAACAATTTAAAAACAAAATATTTTTTTATAACTAACTGATATACTGCTTTCGTTCAAACAAATTGTTTATAATAATTAGGTAATAAATACAGTTTTTAATAGAATATTTGAGATTTCTTAGTCTATCTGCATTACTTCTGACCAACAATGTCTTTATTTAATATATTTGTTGGGAGATGAAAAATCATATCATTGAAGTGGACAATTTTTCCGTTGCATTTGTTGAATTATTGTCACCTGTAGAGGAATTTGTCCGCTAATATCCATTTCTGAACCAAGTGCGCTGCACTACAAAAGGGAACATCGAATGCACGTAGCAATGTAGATGAATAAAAATAACTGTACTTCATATTTTGCTTTTCGATTTAAAATATATTTTTTATGCCTATAAAACAATTATTAATATAAATCAATATTGCATAATTTGTTACTTTCCAATAAGAGATTTTTTTCTTTCAAAAGAAGAATGCTCAAAGGAATTACTTACATTTACATAATTATATATTATTATAATCATATATGTAAATTTTAATTATAATATTATATTATAATTATCATATAACTGCTTCCTCACAGAGGGAGGTTTGTAATGACCTATATTTTCAAATGTACTTTTTTGACATATAATGATATAATTCGACCCCAGGAGCTCGAAAATAAAGTTTAAAAAAAAATGTCCGTGTGTCGATTGGTATCCAGGTCTGATAGGATTTTGCGCTGAATCGACCACTCAGAATAAGATCAATAAGAAAACCTTTTTTGATATTCAAAATACAACAATACGATATCTAGCTTATTTGTTCGCGTCTCTGAGACGCATCGATCGACCTATTGTTGAAACTTGTATGACCGTTGTAGTATCGATTTATGCAGGTTCAAAAAATGGTTTATTCTGTTTATATAAGAAAAACTTTTTTTATATTCAAAATCCGACAATATTAAATGTAGAGTATTTGTTCGCGGCCTTAAGGCGCATCGATTGGCCTATTGGTAAACATTTTATGACGGACCAGTACCGATTTATGGAGTTTAAAGAAATTGGTATATTCTGTTTATATGAGAAAAACTTTGTTCCTATTAGGAGTGCTACAGTACTGTATCTGACGTGTTTGTTTGCGTCTTCGGCACAGAAAACCCCAAGTGTAATCTTTACCCGGATTTCGGGCTAAAGATTACCTGCAACAAAAATGACCCCATGTGGGTAAACTTCACCCGCACATCTTGGATATTCTTCTACGTTTTCCCACGTTTGGAGAGTGATTCTGAATGTTTAACTCGAAGACCTTGTAAACTTCATATAATCTGCTTGCAACCAGCAACACGTCGCACCTTTACATCCCAAACAGCGTCACTCAAAATAAAATGAGCGAGTGATTTCGTTCATTTTTCCTTTGCAAATCCATAATAGTTTGCTCGGACGAGCAATTTCACCAACAATTTTGTAAATACAGCTGTTTTCCCAAGCAAATTTGACAACTCCTAAACATCTTTAAAGATAAATGGTAGTCCACCTGACATGAAAATAGAGATCTTTCCGTTCGCGGAAAAATCTTCGAATGGTCAAAAACACTTACCTCATGTGCACAAAAATATTATTTTGTGTGAGAAGCGAGAAAAAACAGCAAAGATCCGAAACTCATGCAGACATAACTTTGAGAGAAATCAGCTGATTTGACATGCGCTCGTTCCTTTTCATCAAAACATTGACAAATTTATTTAATGAATCGTCTTTATTCTTCCATAATTATTTTTAGCTCAATAAACTTGCCTATAATTTCAAAAACATGAAATTTTCTATTACAAAAAATCGAGCATTCAAATTACCGCTATTCGGATATTTTTCTACTGACAAAAAAATTTCTATTGTTCTATTTTATTGTTCTATTGTCACTCATGACTGGCGCAAGTCCGCAACTTGCGGATCTGTAATCGTGTGAAAGGGACCTGATTTTACTGCGTATTTTACATACAAGAATTTACAATAGTACAGAGTCGACATAAAATTATCTCCCTCTCTATTTTACTTACGTCCTTAACAAATAACAGAGTCATCAATTTGTATCGTGATTCGCCACCACCTTCCAATTGGTTCCACAGTTTTCCTCATTATAGCCAGCATTATGACTCATTAACGCCTCTGTTAAAAAACTCACTTCCACTCAGTTTAACGCGTGAGGATAGTATCAATTTTTAGCATCATAGCTTATTCCACTGGTTACACTGAGATAAAGAGAACTTTTCTAGGGGGGTGTAAATAAGCCTTTAGATCGAGTTACCTAGGTCCGTGTTACAATTTGGTAAATTGCGCTTTTATAGCAAATTTACACTCTAAAGCACGGTATACCCACACCAATGTATTTCGCGGGGTATTTAGAGATTGTAACGAAGCGTATCAGCGACACCTGGGGGGCGTAGCAAGAATAACTGATAAGAATAACTGATCAGCTTGAACTGATCTCGTATCGAAACCTTTGTCAAGTTCCTTTGCGAAATTTGCAAGGAATTTTTTCAAGCCCATGGAAAAATTACTTGCAAATTTCGCAAAGAAACGTGGCAAAGGTTTCGATACCGGCGCCATTTACGGCAACGATTGCCCCTTCTCCTGGGCAAAATTTTTGTTAGGTTAGGTTTACTTTTAGTATAGAGTCTCATAGGAGCGTCAAACCGGACGCAAAACGTCAAATCACTAGATACGTCAGCCAGTAAAAGTATTTCTGTGTATTAGTAGGAGAATATCATCAGGTGAAATATCTAGTGATTTGACGATTTACGTTTTGTGCCAAGTTCGATGCTGATATGGGATGCCATTGCTAATGCTAATCAACACATTTCGATGGCACATTAGTGCCACCTAGGGGATATTGCCATTACTATTTTTCTTTCGCCCTTTGCCTATGGGAGTGGGCTCACCAGGGCTGCACGCTTACGCGTAACCCGAACTTTTATACGTATAATACGTATTTTACGTAGTATACGTAAACAATTTAATAAACGTAGAAAATGGCGGACTGAAAGAGAAAGACCATTCTTATCGTTCTCCATCTCTTTCACTCCTGAGGACTTTCATACCTTTTTTCACACAACGTTCGCCTGCAGAAATGTTGCGGAGTGCCCGTCATGATTGGCTGATACGTTGAACCGTTTTGGACTTGTTGAATCGTCTTTATGGTGCATTTATATATCTGTCCGTCTGATTGGTGCAAGTAGAAAAGTCATACGAGTAAAAGTAACAGAGAGTACTTTTTGTCCAATTTTCAGCTCTCTATCTCTTTAACTCTTATGGACTTTCTGCCTGCACCGATCGGATGAACAGAGGTATCAACGCATGCGTCAACCAATCATAACAGGCACTTCGCTATATGATGGCTGCCCCCACCCCCCCGAAACGATTGTGTATTACACACTAAGCGGCAACAACGCTGGGTCTTTCTAGCTCACACGTCTAGGTTCGCAACCAATCAGATATGCCATAAACCAACAAGGTTCGCTAAAAGGCTCCCTTAGAACTCTTTCATGTGATCGTCGGTCAGGAGTCGCAGAACCACTCTTTCTCTCACTCTATCATGTAAAGGTGTCATACTTTTAACTAACTTTATACGTTTCACCAATGAGAAATATCTTTGCAGACGGAGAAAATACTAGAGTAAGATAAAAGTATAACATCATCAAATAAGTAAAAGGAAGAAAGTTTATCCGGGTACTCACTGACGATTGTACGAAAAAGTTTTTGTAGGACTTTATAATAATAATAATAATAATTTTAAAAAATCCAACTTCAACAAAAATCATTTGGCATATTGGGCTTTGACCATCTCAAGCCTGAGAAACAAATAATTTATCCATTTTTGATGGTAGCTCTCAGAAAGCATCTAGAGGCGCAGTCCCATAGAGGTAGATTAGTAGAATAGTGGAACAGTTTTGACCAATAAGGTGACTGCGAGAGCTCATGCAGGGACATCATTGGTCAAAATTGCTCTACTATTGTATTAATCTACCTCCATGGAACCGTAGAGGGATTCATTGGTCAAAAGTATTCCTTTCATGGTCTAATATGGCGATCCGAGATGGCCTATTTTCATGCACCAGTATGCGACGCCATATTAGTTTGACGGCGTATGACGTCATGCTCCATCAGTTTAATCGACTTCTAGCAGAAACGTAACAGGAATTATCGTTATGTGGTTCAGCTGGAACACAAACAGGGTTTGTTTTAGCACAAAAATAGTCGAATCTTGGTCATTCTCAACTGTTATCGAGAGAACTTCGTGAAACTTCATGTCTCGCAAATATTCCACACACGTAGGTTTTATTCCAAAAACGTTGCTATGCTTACGCAGCACACTGTTCTCCTTACTAATGCTTCGAAAAAGATCATCTAAGGAGATTCGAGAAACAAATCTCCCGCTTTTAATTGTTTAAGATTAACCCGGAACCGGAAGTGCAGGCTGGGTTTACGCACAGTTATTTCTTCGTATTTTTAGGTAATCTTACCAGTGGTGTTACCAAATATTGTCTTCTGCGCAGCCAAGAGGTGCGCACCTTTGAAAGATACTGATTTCGGACTAATTATGATGCGCAATAACAAGTCTGTTTAAGCCTGTGGATATTGTTTCAGTAAATAACCTTTCCGATAGAGATCACTTTTTCATGCATACGTGCTGGAAAATAGCCTTTACAGCAAATGGCACTTACTAGGTTATACTTTCGGACAGCTCTAATAGCACGGAACGTTCCAGGAACGTTCCGCGGGAACCTTTTGAACGTTTCAGCGGAAGTTTCCAACATTGGGACTCCGATACTGTTCTGTAAGTCGAAAATCGAACGGACCTCTTTTTCCAACGTGTGAAGATATAGAAAGAGAGGTTCCTTCGATTTTCGACTTCGAAACAGCATCAGAGTCCCATTGCAGGAACATTCCCGAAACGTGTAAAATGTCTGCTGCTTGGGAACGATTCATTGGGACCTAAGGGGAACGTTTCATTATTGTTATTTTTAACAACAATTGCTTTTTGAGTACCGCATATACTACACTATGATATGATATCCATATCATAAACTAACATCGGTTTTGACCTATCACTTACGGTTTACGCGACATTTATTGATAATAATAGCAATAATGGTAATTTATATTTGGAACGTTCCTGGAATTTCCCCAAACGGCGGACATTTTACACGTACCGGGAACGTTCCAAAAGTTCCCGCGAAACGTTCCAGGAATGTTCAGTGCTATTAGGGAGCAGAATATTATTTTTTTTTACTCATGGCAAGGTGCTGTCATCTTGATTTTGTTAATGTTTGTTTGAAAATGTTTTGAAGGAAACTTTACATTGTCATATCAGGATGCCTCATTACGATCGGACCTTTCCTTCTGCCATATGCGATACATAACGAGGTACGATGGAATTCACAACGATACTTTAGAAGCATTTCTTTTTATTGTATGAAGTAGGTAGAGAGCGTCTGTTACTTTTGAACGACAAGTCATACTTAGCGTTTCGAAACAAACAATCCCTCTCTGTCTATCTCATACGATAGACAGAGAGGCTTCGAAATGATCTTTTTAAATTCGATCGGACCTCGTTGACTATCTCATTTGGTAAAAGAAGAGGTCCGATCCTAATGAATCAACGGTATCCCAAAGCACAGAGAATACCTTCTACTTTATAGACCGTGGCGACGTTTGAGAGCTGTCACATTTATTCTCTGTTTAACCATCAAAACCCGAATGACCTATTGACGAACCTTCTGTAACCTCTTATTGTCTAGCAATACCGATTTATAAATTGAAAAAATATGTTGTTTATCTTGTTGATATAAGGAAAACTTTTTTAATATTGGGAATACAACTGTAATGTATATCATATATTTGGTCGCGTCTTCGAGACGCATCGATTGCCAAAATTAAGAACTTTTCATGACTTACCATATCCTACCAATAACGTTTTTAAATTTTGCAACAAATTAGTTCCCTTGTTCATAAGAGGATTTTTTTATATTGGAAATATAACAGTATTGCATTTGATGTAATTGTTCGCGTCTTCGAGACGCATGGATTGATCTTTTGATGAACTTTCGAAGACTATTATTGATTAATCAATAGTCCCTGGCGGACCGGCCGAACGCAAGCATTACACTACAGCATAATGCTAAAGTGATTCTAAAGTAATATGGCATTATAATTATTAAAAGAAACGAAATAAATATGTAAACTGTTGCAATTATAATAATACGTTAAAATGTACGTTAAATGGTCATGTTGTAATTGCAAAAAGTTTCTTTTTCAGCGTTGAAAAATGAAAAATTAATGTGGCTGTCATTGCATGACGAGGAGGAGGACGAGGAGAAGGAGGACATGAACTCAGCTTTGATGAGTCAACAGCTATTCGTACTGTGTTTCAAAATCTGACGATAAACGAGCTATTCAGGATGGTGATGATTTTTTTTTATGAGGGCTGGTGGAATATGTTCAAGAACACACCGATAAGGGTCCGCACTTTTCGGTCGCGTTGCGATCTTAGCCGCATCACTACAATGACTCTGATATGTATAATATTCAATTATATATTGCGTATAATTATGCATTATACAAAATGAAGTTTGTCATTATAATAATGCCACCAAAGGACCCACTAAAAACCACCATCCTTTCTTCTTGGCAGGAGTCCCCCCGGAACTGCTTTCGCATTACTTCAAGGGGTGCCGTTTCTTCGCCTACTTGGCGTCTGCTAGTCTTCTTTATCGGCCTTGTGTCCCAACCAAGATTTACACATCGTCCTCTATAGAGCGGTGGCACCGCTCATCGGGCTCGTCAGCCTTCGACATCTTGATTGGGCATGGTTCTTTCTCATGGTCAGATAGAGCGACTCATGGTGGATTGAGGTTCTATTCCTTGTTATTATAACGTAGCACAGTCTCTACGTATCCAGCTACTTTATCCCAGTTTTTTGGCGCTGGTGAGCATTCTTTTAATTATGCTTTCTTGCGTTATATGGAGGGAGTCGTCTATTTCCGCATCACCGTATTCAAACTCTGCACTGCTGGCTTTTCCCCTTTTGTGGAGGTAGGCTTGGAAGAGCCCGTGTCCCGTGAGAAACAGGGCACAGTGGGTCAGGATCGCATTTTTTTGGCCAAAAGTCAAGGTTAGAACTTGAGTCAACTGAATATACTTTCGACATTCAGACACCTTGAGGTATCATTTGGAGTTTCTTATTAATCAGATGCCCTGTGTTTCGTTGAGAAATAGTCAAAGTTGAAAAATGAAACTTGATTTTCTATACTTGGTGCCTAAAAAGAAGGGATACAATTTTATGATATTTATCGAAAAGCAATCAGTTTTTAATTTTTTTTTTAAATTCAGTTTGGATTAATAAATGCAGAAAATGCCGAAGAAGCTACAAAACTGGTCTAAAATTTTAAAATTCACATGTTTTATTCACAAAATATTCGATTTTTCCCCGCAATGCCTCCTGCCGAAACTTCATTCCCCGGTATTCCCCTTCACATCTAAAAAAGTAAGGTACCAGCGGGTTCCTTCAGATGTTTACTTGGACGCAGGGGTGCTCACTTTTGCTCGAATTCATATCCTGCTGATAAAAAAACGAATAACTGCGTGCTCACGCATGGAGCCGTCCACGCGTAACAGCACGCGGCGCTGCAAGTTCTCACATACACTGGAGTCCCGCTATACTGGCCGTTTCGGGGGTACCCTCAATGGCCTTCACACTATCTCGGGACTCTCCAAACCGCTCCTCTTCTCCTTCATGCTTGTGGTTTCTTATAGTGCCGAACCGTAAACATGGCAACTGCGCTGACCTTGCAAGCGCCTCTCCCTCTCTCGCAGGACTCTAGTGTATAATATATATTTGGAATTTCGTCTCTATGACTACCGCTGGATTTTTGCAGTGTTTTTTCTAAAATATATATTTAACGAGATTCGAATGGATAGATTCATCTTCTTCTTCCCATCAAAAGGTACTAGATTATCCATAATACCCGACATGTAATTTTTCTTAGAAACTGAAAGATGCACGAAGCTTATAGTTTCTTTCTGTCCGCTTTTCGGCTTCATTTCAATCTATTGTTAATTGAAAATTTACTAATTTATTGATTCATTCAATATGACAACATTCACGAAATGTGAGGTCTTGGAAAAAATTCCAAATGATGAAGGAAGAGAGACTGGTGTTCAGTATATCTTGGATAAATGGAATATTGATAGACAAAAAGTAAAAACTGAAGACTTGAAACGTTTGAGAGTTTCTGCTTCAACTCTCGTTACAAAGAGAAAAAATAAATACAAAGTCTCCCGTAGGATTAAAGAAAGATTTGAAGCATATAATACTGATTGGCCGAATTCGAATTTTCTCTTTCCTGAATTGAGATTGGAAAAACTCTTAACCCTAAGCCTCTAAAACGTGGTCGCCCAAGTGCTGAATTTGCTGAAATTTCGCATAGATCAAAACGACGAGAGATAGGACAAATTAGTGAAAAATTTAAGAATGACATCTATGTATGGTTTCTGAGGGTGCTAATTTCGAGTTGGACGTCAGAATTCCACCAAAAAAATGGCCGATCCGATATATAATGTTTTGAAATACTCGTCCGCCATATCGGAACCGCCATTTTGTTTTTAGAAATTCTGAGGTCAGATTCGGAATTAGCACCCTTGAAAACCCCAGATACCGCGTTTCAAGCAGATTCAATAATATTTTGAAATATTCGTCCGCCATATTGGATCAGCCATTTTGTTTTTTGGAATTGTGTTTTTTGATTCGGAATCAGCGCCCTCGAAAACCCCTAGATACCACGTTTGAAGAAGATTCAATAATTTTTTGAAATACTCGTCCGCCATATTGGATCCGCCATTTTGAATTTGTAAGTTTTGACATGGAATTTGAAACTAGCGTCCTCAAAAACCCTTGTATACCAAGTTTCAGATGAATTAGACGTAAAATCGAATTTTGGCCACTTTTTATGGTTCCTGGCCCACTGTGCACCGTCAGGAAATAGTTGGTTTCGCCATGTTCCCTCTCTACCCACTTATCAAGTCGGCTTATGAGTTTGGCTATCCACATGCCCCTAGTGTCCTCTCTTCATCTCATTTTGCATTTTTCCATGGTGTGAGATCTGGCTTGTTCCTTTGCTTCGAGTTTGCCTACTTCTGCCTTCTTCTCGTAGATGTATTTACGCTCCCTGGCTTGGAGATCGATTGGTATTACTCCAGCTACCAAGAGTTTAGCTTGCTCCGAACTCGTGCAGTAAGAGCAGGCTACTCTATGCACTCCAAGCCTTTGTGCATGTGCCATCCGCTTCCTATATTTTTCCGTTCTGAGTGCGTCTGCCCAGATATCTGCTCCGTACAACAAAATTGATACTGTCACAAACATCAATAGGCGGCGTTAGCTCGGTTTTAAGGCTGCAACGTTGGCCATGAGTCTTCTTAGGGCTGTGGTTACGTTGGCAGCCTTTTCGGACGCTTGCATTATCTAATCCCAGAATTTCAGCTTAGTGTCCGTTAGTAAGTGAAGGTGATTCACGGCCTTCTTTATGAGGATCTCTTGGCTTCTTACCTGCAGTGAAATGATGGTGTCTATTTTCTTAGTCGTCACTACGACGATCTCAGTCTTCTGGACAGCCAGACTCAGACCGTGTTCCACCGTCCATCCACTGACGTGCATCATCACTTGGTTCAGCTTCCACTGGGATACCTCCATATTTCGGGCCGCAATTATCGCAGCGATGTCGTCCTCGTATCCCACCAGGCATGTAGCCTCTGGCATATCCATATGAAGCATGCCACCATACGAGGTATTCCACAGATCCTGCCCTAGTATGGATCCCTGTGCAGCCCCGGCGGTGATCTCTTTTTTACGAATTCCTTCCTCTTTGTCGTACAGGAGAACTCTATCTTGCAGATAGCTATTCACCATGCGCAAGAGATACGGCGGTACTCAAAAGTTGTACTCGAATGCATATAATATGTCAGTCCACCTGGCTGAGTTGAAAGCTTTTTTAACGTCTAGGATGACTAGTAGGGTGATCTTTCGGGTGTTGTGGATTGCTTGTTCTTCTGCTTGCGCTGCTCTCGCTACCTACTGCACTGTATCTACCGCAGATTACCCCTTCCTAAACCCGTACTGGTTGCTTGACAGGTCTCCTGCCACTTGTACTGCTCCCTGAGACGGGTTTTCAGCAGTTTCTCCAGGAGTTTTCCAGCAGTGTCGGTCATACATAGTGGTCTGTGTGCTGAAGAGGAGTTCAGATCTCCTTTTTCCTTGCTGATGAGTACCATCCTCTGCGTTTTCCACTGTGTTGGAAACAATCTTGCATTCAGACAGCGGTTGAACATTCTCAGGAGCAACTGCAGATTGCCATGCGCTACTGTCTTCAATGCTTCCGGTGGTATTCCAACGGGTCCTGGAGCTTTCTCATTTTGAAGCGATTTCAGAGCCTCTTCGAGTTTCTTCTCTGTAAAGAGCCCAATTTGTCCGTGAACCATTAAGGATCACTTCTGTCTTGGTGCTGCTCACTGAGTATCAGTGTATCCGCCTTCTTTTTGGACCTAAACTGTATGATGAGGTCTTGGGATGTTGTTCTCCTGTTCAAGTTTCCCTGAAGCACATGGATTATTCTTGGCTTCTTTTTCCTTTAGCCTGGTCCAGCACCTGTCTGAACGCTACTCAGCTACCTGACCCAGAAGCATGCTTGAGTTTGTTCCGGCTCTATCTCCAAATCCACGCATAAAAGACATTTAGGGTCCGCGGTGCACGCAGCGCCTTTGTGCCCTATCTGCCCGCATTTGAAGCAGACCTCTTTTTTATTAGGTCCTTTACAGCTACCGGCATGGGGCCCATATCCCAGGCACCTAAACCACCGAGACACTAGGGTTCTCTTCCTTATTCGGCAGTGCACCCAGCCTACCTTTATGCGGGCTGATTGTAGTAGCTCGCTCGCCGCTTGTTCGTTGGTTTGTCTAATATTTTTGACAACAGTCTGAATGTTCTCTGATTTGACCTTCTTTCTTATGTCCGCAGGACCTGTGCATATTGTTCTTCCTCCTGCTGGTTTGATAAACACCGCTTCTGCTCGTCTCTTTTCTATCTTTGTTGACTTTTCTTGCGGTTTTTGAATGTTCTTCCTTCCTACGTCTTCTGTCTGCGCTATTTTTTTGCTGCGCGATTTTATTTCTCTCTTCCTTACTTCTCTACCCTCTCGCAGGTTGCCATTCTGTCGGAGATGCTACTTCATTCTTCCTTCTCTTATCTACAGGGTTAGCAGCCTGGGTTTCTGCTGGTCTGGATGCCAGTCGCTTAGAGTTTCACACTGTTTTTGGTGTTCCGACGCTTTCTCGCCTAGTCTCGCTGCGCACTTGAACCCACATCATACCGGTGAGGTTGTCTTATACAGTCCCCTGGGCGTCTCTCTCGCAGTTCAGCTTTTCCACCATTCCTGTAACTCTCGTGAGTCCGTCCTTGATAACTGTGCTGACATTTTGTTTTTTCTTCAAAGCTTGTGCCATGTCCTCAATCTGTTTCCCGATTTCAGCCAACACGTTTTTGATAGCCACTTCAGCCTGCTCTATCTCCCGTTGTAGTGCAGTGGCGTGTTCTATCATCCCTGGTTTATCTTCTTCACCGTTTTTCTTGATTTTATCACTGTTATGTGTCTGGTCCCCCCCAAAATCCATGGAATCGCCACTGACTACCGGGGCTGGAACCCGATCGGAATCAGTGGGGAGCTTTCTACTCCCTTGGGGTATGTCGTTTTTTACATACGTACTCATGACAGGTTTGATTTCGGGGTACCTTCCCTACACAAAATGAACTTTGTCATTGTAAGGGATCGTTCATGTATTACGTAAGCCGCATTTCTTCTTTTTAGATAAATTCGAGAACAAAATTGCTGTGAAGTTGAGAAGGACACAATGATATAAACAAAAGAAAAACGTCTTACGTAATATATGGACGATCCCTAAGTATGCCACCAAGGGACCCGCTAAAAACCACCACCTTCCTTCTTTGGCAAGATTCCCCCTGGAACCGCTTTCGCAATACTTCAGGGGTGCCTCTACTTTGCCTACTTGGGCTGCTGCTGGTTTTATTTTGTTCGTCGGCTTCGTTTCCCAACAAAGATGTACGCATCGTGCTCTTTAGTGCGTTTATACTGCACATCGAGCTCATCTGGTTGTGGGTGATTGGTTGGACTGCCTCTGACCCCTGCTGGTTTCTTCCTTCTAAAACTGTTTCGCTTCATTGCCCAACTAAGATGTTACGCATCGTCTTCATCAGCGGATTGTGTATCCTGCATCGGGCTCGTCGGCCTTCGGCAAATTAGGTTTTGAGTGATTTCCCCCCTGACACAAGTACTTGCGTGTCCTTGGTAATGCATTCTCAGTCTTTTAGGTGACCTTCTTTCTTCTTCTTACGGAGAATGGTGTCAACGAAAGTAGCTACCCTATCCCACCGTTCCTCGCATTGTAGCATCATACCGAAAATATTCTCCGGCGTTATATCTCCGATCTCGGTTTCGAGTCTGTGCTTGAATTCGGCCCAGCGTTCGCACTCACAGAATGTTTCGTTCGCGTCGTCTTTCTTCCTCTCTTTCTTCCACCGTGGTTGCAATTTTTCTATGGAGAGAGCTCTGGTTTCCTCTTTGGCAATGTGCTTGGCCACTTCTGCTGTTCTTAGTGACTCTGCTCCTATCTTTGCTCCATACAGCATAATATACTGGCTCACTGGTATTAAAAGTCGGCGTTTGCTCGGTCTCGGGCCGTGCAAATTCGCCATAAGCCTGCTCAACGCCGTCGTCACTTCTGCTCCTTTATCGGCTGCCTGGCTTGTCTGCTCCCAGAAGGAGAGCTTGTTGTCCTTCCATATTTCGAGCTGCTTTATAGCTTTCTTGCTCGTACCTGTCGCCTGTCCTACCTGCATCGGTAATTCCGTAGGTATATGCTTCTTCGTTATTAATACGAGCTCAGTTTTTTCTGCAGCAAGGTCAAGCCCGTGGTCTTTCATCCAACCTACACTGTGAGGTATGTATCGACCGGCATCTCCATTCTCAGGATTCCAACATAGGACACATTCCAAAGGTCTGGACGAAGAATCGAGCCTTGGGCTTCTCCAGCCGTAATCTCCTTTTTTCTCGTTCACGCAGTGGTGTCATAGATCAGAACTCTACCAGAGTCTT
The DNA here is from genome assembly GCA_932066315.1 of Andricus coriarius. NCBI lineage: Eukaryota > Metazoa > Arthropoda > Insecta > Hymenoptera > Cynipidae > Andricus > Andricus coriarius. Next base: position 18,437 of record CAKNWT010266545.1, read on the forward strand.
GGTGTACTGGCTCCTCTTTTCCACTTTTTCGATGGTTTCCAGTACTGCCTTACGGAGAGATCTCCCGCCGCATCTTCGCGTATAGTTTCCCATAGTTTTCACCATGCACAGCGGTCTATATGCCGAAGGGGACTGCGGATCTCCTTTTCCTTTGCTGATCAGTGCCCGACGCTAAACTTTCCACTGTTCTGCTGGGATTCCACTCGGTCCTGGAGATTTTCTATTTTGAATAGGAGTCACGGCTGTCCTTAGTTCCTCCTCATCGAAGAGTGGAATCTCCGATATTGGCGTTCTGCCTAAGTCCTCCTCTCTAATGGGATGGGTTGAAAAGAGCGTACCAACTATATTGTCCATGGTTTTGGCTGTCCTTAATTCGTAAGCTGACAGGGCTCCAAGCTTTCGAGTAACTATTTTATACCCCAAGCCCTATGGCTCATGATCCGCACTCTGACGCAAAGTAATCCAGCTCTGCTTCTGGCTTGTCTTGATAGCCATCCTTAGCTGTTTCTTGGTTGTACGAAATTCCCTCAGGGTTGAGGCATGGGTCGTCTTTCTTCGTCTTTTCCTGGTGAACTTTCGTTTGCATTTTAGGCATTCTTTCCGTAGCTCTGCGATTCCTGAAGGTTTTTAGGATTTTCGGAGGATTTTAGAGGTTCTATTTCTGTACCCTTTCTTGAAGAGAATCGAGGTGTCAGATGCCTGGTGTATTAGCCGCATGGTAGCTTGCGAGGTTGTATCCTCTTTGTTGGGCTACCTCCCATATTGAAGGATATGTACTGGTGGTCACTACCGGTGTAGTCCTCCAGAACCTTTCATTTCTCGTTCACGTCTAAAAGCCCACGTCTTGCTGCCATGTCCATTATGGACCTTCCACGTGCATCTGACGTAGGCTTTCCCTAAGGTTATCCGTGAGCCATGTTGTGGTGTCCCTATTTTGATAATGCTCACTGAGTATCGGCAGATCAATCTCCATTCCCAACGCGGTATGTGTTAGGAGATCGTCTGCTGTTTTACTCCTATGCATATTCCCTTGAAGTGTATTAATCATCGCCTCTCGGTTCTTATAGCTCGGTCAAGAGCCTACCTAAGTGCCTGGTATTTTCCTGATCCAGGGATGTGACCCCGTTGCTCTACCTCCAGATTGAGATCTGTGCATAGGACACATTGAAAATTAGATTTGCACGCGGCGCCCTTATGATCGATCTTACCGCATTTACAGCATTGGTTCTGTCTATCGGTTCCTTTATATTCCCTTGCCTGATGACCATAGCCTAGACACCTGGAACAGCTTTTGACCACGGTTGTCCTTGTTACGTGACAGTTAACCCATCCGATCTTAATGTGTGCAGTTTTAAGCAAGTCCTTAGCTGCCTGGTCGTTCACTTCTGCTATCGCCATGATCTGACCCCTACTGTTGGGCATTGTTAAGCTGACCTTGAGATCTCCTGTGAGTTCCTGTAGATCTCGCGTCAATGCCTCTCTGACTTCTTCTTTTGTTATCAGACTGTCCAAGTCTTATTTCTCTAGTGACGTCCGTGGCACCTTTTTTGAAACCGTGCCCTGATCTCCCAACGCACTTCTAAGAGCTTCAGTAAAATCTTTCTCATTTTTAGAGTCCTTTTTCAGCTCCAGCAGGAAAAATCCAACTCTTGTCTGACAAATGGCCTTTATAATCGTATTTGTATGCTCCGGCTTAACATTTCCCCGGATTTCAGCATTATCAGCTTTCTTCTTGCGTCTTCTTACATGCGTCCACATCGGAGGAGACGCCACATCTTTTACTCTCTTGTCCATTGCAGTAGCACCCTGATATTCCACTGGACTCGATGCTGTTCGTTTGGCAGACGTTCGTCTTTGCGTGCTGTAGCTCCTTTGCGTATGTTGCCTCACTGTGCTTAGCCTACTGACTTGCGCACAAGCAGTCGGTTTTTCTCTCCTGTTGTATTTCCTCCATGGCTCATATCAACTTTGGAATAGCAAATTCGATGTCCGTGTTAACATTCTTTTGTTTCTCCGCTGCTTGAGCCATGATACCTACTGAAAAACACCACCCATTTCTTGTTGGCAGAAGTCCCCCGGAAACCGCTTTCGCATTACTTCAGGTGGTGCCGTTTTGTTGCCCTCTAGAAGCTCCTTTCATTTTGTTCTTCTGTTCTGCATATCTTCTACCACCCCTCGCTGCGCTCCTATCCGCTGTACACCGGCCATGTGTCTTCTGTACTTGTCTATTCTGAGTGCGTCCGCCCATATTTTGGCTCCGTACAATAGGATAGATGTGGTAACTGACATAAATAACCGGCATTTACTAGGTTTGGGTCCGCCAACATTCGCCATGAGTCTGCTAAGGCTCGTCGTTATTGTGGCTGCTTTATCCGCTACCTTCCGTATGTGCACCCAGAATGTGAGTTTTGTATCTAGATCGATACCGAGATGTTTGTCCGCCTTCTGCGTTCAAATCATCTCGCCTCCCACTTGTAGCTGTATGCACGTATGAATCCTCTTGGTCGTAAGAACCATGATCTCCGTCTTCTGTAAATCCAGGTTTAGGCCGTGCTCATCCATCCAACAACAAACTCTACGCATAACCTGGTTCAGCCTCATTTGCGCCTCTTCCATGCATTTCCATGCGTAGGATACCACCAGAAGAAATATTCCACAGGTCTGGCCTCAGAATAGATCCCTGTGCGGCTCCTGCAGTAAACTGCTTTCTGCTAGGGAGGTCGCTGGTGTCGTAAACTAATACTCTATCCTTCAGGTAATTTCTTACCATCCGGGGGAGATAATTCCGTACCTTGAAGTGATTTCGCAGTGCGGCCATGTTGTCCTTCCACTTGGAGGAGCAGGTGAGGTTACAAGAACTTTTCCTGGAGCTTTCCGGCAGTATCCAACGTGCACAAAGGCCTGTAGAATGACGTAGAGCCTGGTTCGCCCTTGCCATATCCAATAGGAGTTGCGGGTTGTATCTTCCCACTATTTTCAGAGTCTCTGCTGGAATACCATCCGGGACCGGCATCTTCATGTTCTGCAGGGTGCTGATGGCTTTTCGAAACTCTTCTCCCTCAAAGAGTGGAATGTCCATAGGGGTCTCCTCGTCTGTATCTTCCTCCACATCCGCTGTTGGAAAGAGCGAGTCTAAGATTTTATCATAGTTTGCCCGTCACTTTTCAAAGGTGCTATAGTGGCTCCTAGCTTTCGAGTAACTATCATGTAGCCAGGGCCCCAGGGTTCGCTGTCCACCTCCCTTGTCATGGCCATCCAGCCTGCGCATTTGCTCTGCTTGTTAGTTTCCCCTAGTTGTTTCTTCATTTGAAGAAATTCTACAATTTTTAGGGCCATCTCGGCGGGTTCCTTTTTTGGTCGCTGGGCCTATCATCGTAAGGAGAAGCAGATCTTCCTCACCTCTGAAATTTCTTCCGAGCACCAGTCAGCCGGATATCGGCTATCGTTTCATCTCTTCCGAGGCATCGCAGCGTCGCATGCGTGCTGAATGAGAGCCATCGTCTTCTCCACAGCAGTGACCGTATTTGCAAATTTCTCTTAATTCAGCTTCGCCACATTCCACCTCTTTGGTCTGCGAGTGTGCGCTTTTCGAGCTTGATTTCCCATCTGTATCTGGAACGTGACGTACTCTTGATCACTACCTGTGAATTCCTCCATCACCTTCCAGTTTATTACGTTCCTCGCTAGTTCTTCAGAAGCGAAGGAGACATCTGGTTTCGCCTCTCTCTCTCTCTCTCTCTCCGGGTCGTCTAAATGTCGATGCGCCAGTCTTTAGGACTATCAGTCCTCTTCCGGCCGCCACATCCATTGTCTGTTTCCCTCTAGAGTTCGACTCTGGTATTCCCCACTCTAACGCTTCCGCGATAAAGTCGCCGGCTTGCATAATGATCCAAATGATAAGGGTGAAAATGATAATGATGATGATGATGACGATGATGATGAGGAGGATGATGATGATGCTGTAAGTGATAGGCCGGCTACATCTTTACTCGTGTCAGCAGTTACTCCACTAAATACCATTTGGTTCGGGATGCCAGCATTTTTGCGCATTAAGTTCGTGTATTTGCAAAATGATTTTGGATTCACTATGATTGATCTCTCAGTCTCGTTTATGTATTTTTTGTAACAAGATTCGGCTAGACGTTTACTCGGGGCCCTTAAAATAGAGAAATGCTGATAATAAATACAGGTTCGAGTTTGTTTATATGTAATGTGAGCAACCTTTTTCGCTGTAATTATTACTTTGAGCTCATCACTTAACCAGTATGGGTAGGTCGACGATTTGCAAATCTTTATGGGCACAAAATATTGGATGGCGACGTACACGTACGCATAAAGGTGCTCGACGGCCTCATCTATTGTTACGTTGTCGAATAAGAATTTCAAATCATTATTGGATAAGAATGAAGAAATAGCTGCATTATTAGCGAACTTAACATACAACGAGCAAATGTGTCGTATTTGGAAAGAACTTCATTAACAGCAACGCTCTTACTTTTTTCTAGGATAAGAGGAGGATGGTAGTTGTAAACAGGCAGGAGGGGACGTATTGCGATTTCTACCATCTCTATTTTACTGTTGGTGAAAACTAAATCTAACAGTGATCCATAATAATTTACCCTATTATTTATTTTTGCTAAGGTTAGGTGATCTAATATCTAAGAAATCGGATTTAAAATATGTGTTTGTTGTGTTCCTATAGGTACGCAACTGGGCCCTAGATCTGAATCTCTAGTACAAAACATAATTCTGCGTATTTATTAAGGCTGGCTTTTGGTGGAATGTAGAAGACTCCCATAATATGGATATATTTCCCCAGTAGTACTTTTATTACTACATGCTCTGCGGAATTTATGTTGGTGGTGAGATTAACACATCCGATCCGCTGCTATTAGAACTCCGCCACCGCGTAGAAAGTCACTTGTCAATACTTTTCGATCTAATCGAAAAATATTATAACCCGTAAATCCTAATTCCGCGGAATGAATCCTTTTGGTCAATCATGTCTCTGAAAAAATAATAATATAGTAAGAGCAAGTAGGAAATGATTGTCGTACATTTTCGAGTTTTATACGCACGCACAGGCCGTTTGGCTAATAAACATTGAGATTAGTACACAATTAATAAGTACTTACAATACTAAGTGCTTACAATTGCTCGTTCGATATTGTGTGTGCCGTTCGACTTGCTGCTTTTCCCTGTTGATGTGTGCTTCGTAACTACTGGAATCCCTCCCCTGAAAGATAGTTGCAGGTCTTTTTTTTCCTTTCTTGCATCGATTTTCTAGGTTGGTCTTCACCGTCCTAGGTCCGAATCATCGATCCTTACTGTAGCATTGTTCATTTTTGAGTTTATGTTGCAAAATTTAGTCGATAGCGAGTCGATTGCATTTTTGCACAAAGAAACTTTGTTGAGTTGCAGTGTAATTGAATTTAAGGCAACACAGATAATCCTTTCCAAGTCTTGAACTGTGACTGGAGCACAGGTAGGCTCTATCATCGTGGGTGTGCGAGGCCTTTGTTATTTACAGCACGTTGAGAATGCTCCGTTTTCCAATTTTCCGGTACGATCCGCACAAGCTGGGTGGAACGAGGTCTGGCGACCTGGGCAGAAAACTGCATCCACGACTATGCCCTTGCACCCGCAGCAAGTCTGTTCCTGTGTAAAATTGTTGATATTGTCCCTCGGATGAATTCACTTCATAGGTTAGAATCCGAAAGACGCAGACTACGACACACATAGGCCTCTGAAATCCACTGTTTATTTCACTGAAGCACAGCCCAAATTGACACTAGGCACTTTTTCATGTCCATCTCGGTCTTATTTAATTTGCACCAGGAAAAAAACTTTAACAAGAACGAGACGCACCCTCAACACGTCAGAACGAGGCAGCCATTTTCGAATAATAATAAGGTTAAAAGCATTTAAAAACACTGTTGGTCATTTTAAGTTGTCAAGATTCATTATTGCGTAGGTAGCTGTAATGAAAACTAATTTTTCAATTTTTTTTATCATGATCTTATATTTCTTTAATTGGTCACATTTAAATAAAGCGAGAGTCTTGGGATAAAGTGATGTATTGTTATGAACAACCATACTAGATTTTTCAAATTTTATGCTTCTGATGCGCCTTATAATGCGTTAAACGAAAATGGTGATTTTAATGTATTTCAGGTTCTTTTGACGGCTCCGATCGGCTTTGAAATGGATTGAAATCTGAACATTTTCGCTGCCGAATAGGTTATTCAAAAAAGAAGGACAGAGACGGCATTCATAGGTATTGAAAATTGTATTACCTTTGAATGCAAGCCTTCTTACCGGGATTGTCAGCCATCTAATCTTTATACTTATCAAATTTATTAATGCACACTCTATTATTAATCAGGTTTTAGCAACTTCAGACAAAACACAATCTCACCTCGATTTCAGTTTTCAGTCACGTATATAAAATCCGCCACATTGAAAACTAACGTTATCACGTTCTCGGAAAAAGTGCGCCCTTGTGATCGCCTTTCTCGTTGGTCGTACAAATAGCTTTGTTGACTCAACAAAAATTTTGTTTAGGAGAACAAAAACAGCTCAAAAAAATGGCTTTGTTGACATAACTTAATTTTTTCAGTGTACATTGGTTAATGCATTTACAATTACAACCACATTCAAGACTTTTGATGTAGTTGTAAACTTTCGGCGGTATTTTCCGCTAATATTATGCTAATAAAATGTTTGAGATTTACTGTGGAGCTATTCTTTATATAAGTTTTTTTAAGTGATCAGTTTTTCAAATAATTTTATTTTTTAAGCCCCTCCTATCCTTCATTGTGTTGCAAAAAAAATGCACTGCTTCAGAATGTCTTATAGACAGGGTGTCCCAGAAGTATTATTCTTCATTGTAGTGGCGGATAGGGAAAAAAATCAAATCAAAAATCCCCAAAACATTTTTCAGTCTGGTGAATTAAAAAAAACAAATGCAATTACGAACCTGCTTTTCTGTTTAAATCGGATGGGCTCAAGTTTTATCGAACCGTGAAATAACTTTGCAAAAAAACAATTCTTTTATTAAAACATGATCGAGATAAAATATTGACTCACCGACATTCGGTGCAAGGAAAAATGGAAATGTAGACTATATTGTCGGAAATGTACTGAGAAAAGGAACAAATAATTTCAGTGAGCCTAGATAATTCGTGCACTATTGTGAATAATGAGTTACCGTCCCTGATGAATGTAGCATTCAAAGAAATGTTTTGAATTCTCCGCATTTTTTTGAAAGCATGGAATTCTTTTAAAGAACCTTGGATTCTCTTAAATAATTCACAACATAACTTGATTTATTTTTATAGTTATCTGAATTTTTCTGAAAACATGAAATTCTTTTCAACTATTTCCAAATTCATCAACTTCAGTAAACGGTAGACTACTACTGAATTAATATGCACTCGTTTTTTTTTTAATTCTGCAGAAGTATTTAAATCCAATTGAAATCTTTTGAATTTTTTAAAACTTCTTTGAATTCCTCAAAAATATTTGGAACTCACGTTGAATTATTATAAATTCCTTCAAGTCTTTTAAATTCTGCAGAATTCTCTGGATTTCATAGAATTCTGCCAATACTTGATCTCGACAATCTTCAAATAAAAGAATTAATTTTTGTTGCAAAGTTAGTTTACTGTTCGATAAAGCGTGAGCTCATCCGATTCAAACAGACAAACACATCCGTAATCGCATTTTTACATTCTCATCAGAGAAGGTATTAGATTTGTGTAAAATTTG
>CAKNWT010266561.1:0-11970 GCA_932066315.1 Andricus coriarius
TTAATGAGTTTTTCTTGCATGATACGGAGAGGATACGATGTGGATACAATAGCGATACGCTGTAGCGTATCCGTTCCGTTCATTCGGTCCGCTAGGGATAGTATCTGAAAAGTTTGATGCTAGATAAGGATTAGCGGCTTCAAAGACGTAAAAGACGTAAACGTAGACGTAGAATATTGTGAAATATTAGTTTTGGAGAAGTTATTGGAAAACCCAAGGTATCCGTCTCCCAGAAAGATGTTCCGTTAAAAAGTTGAAAAAAAAGATGTTACGTTTCAAGGACTAACTCTGCCCTACTAAAAAAAAGTCAAGAATCGTCACAAATGGTCAGAAGTTCTGACGATTTCTGAACATTCCTGATTAAAAATTAAAAATAAATTGTTTCAATGTTGCATATACACACTGTAATAAAAGTTGGTGTAAATTTACATCCTGCGACGATGGAAATAATTCTATCGGTGTGGCAGATAGTAAATAAGCAGAATTCTGTAAAAATACATATTTTTCTTCTCAACCTGCGTCCGCCGTAAAGAAATACATGCAGGATATAAATTTCCCGTCGTCGACCGTGAAATTACGTACGGGTCGAAAATCTCCGAAATCTCGTTGAATGTTGTTTTCAGCTTTTATAATCGAAAAGATATTTCGAGGTTTGGTTCCCCAAAAACTATTCCGTTATTCAAATTTCATTTTTTTCCTTTCATCTCTGACTTATTCCTAACGTTTCCTGGTTAACAAATTTCCCTGAATTTTCTCTGATTTGCAGGTTTTCTCTAACCTGCGGCCACCCTGCTACTATTTAAAACTTTTCACAGAGGTGAAAATATTTTAAAGCTATTGTCTGTATTTCAGGGGAAAAACGGAATATAAGTACTTGACAGTCTAAAAGTTTAAATATTTATTTTTTTAGAGTGAAAGAACAAATTATTTTGATATATTCAACGCGAAATGACGTGCAAAACAACATAAACAAGAATGCAAACGAACGAAATGCACACCCATTGGTAGGAGGCCGCTCGGGCGTCTCCGGAACTCATCGTTTGGAACGACTTATACTCGAGAGTTCCGAATGGTCCAAATTTACGTCCTGCACATAATTCTGCGCCGTTCGTCCGTGCGGACATACTCCTTCGCGATATAAAACCGGACATCGTCAAAATTTACATATACTTTCGTAGACTGAAAGTCCCAAGTAAATTTATCACCTTACGCAAACTTACTATGCCCCACGCCGATCGAATAATTTCCAGCATCAGACGGAATAATTGTACAGTCGACTGCAAATAGAACAACCTTCGTTCTATTTTCACATTTTTACCTGATGTGAAATCACGCTCGATTTCAAATAAGTACTGAAGTATCGTAAAATAATTAGGTAATACATTGTAATTTAAAAATACCCTGCAGGTATAATTACTAGCTGATTGTAAATATCATCAAAGCTTTTTTTACCAGTGCTTGTGTTCAGTGCAACTAATTATTCTTAATATAGGGGTTTATATTAATACAATGAAACACATATTTTGCTTCAATAATTTAAAAAAACAAGCAGGTAAGTAAAGAAATCGTCACAAAACATTACATTTCAGGCAAAAAAGCTCGCAATCACAGGTCGGTTCAGACTTCTCGATAACACATATTTATATAATAATTATGAACAGTCGAATTCATGTATGCCTTATCGCGCTTGATAGGAAAAGACTAATTTTTCATATGTTCTTTGTTATCGACGCAAGAAAGTATGCAAAATATTCTGATTTCGACTTCACTACATTCACAATTTTACATATTGTATTTCACAAAATGCGAAAGAGAAAACAATATAATATTTTTTAATACAAAAAGCCAGTATTGATGAACTACAAAAAGTATACATAAGTTTTTACTGCCTGATTTAAAACTGTTCCGCGTTCAAAAGTATTCACTGAATACCATTCAAATTAATGCCAACTACGAGGTGCAAAAGTTGTATATAGTTTCCCGGTAAGAAGGCTTGCATTCAAAGGTATTAAAAATTGCAATAACTAGGAATTCCGTTTCTGTCCTCATTTTTTGAATCCCCAATTACGCAGTGAAAATATTTAGATTCCAATCCCTTTTAAAGTCGATCGGAGCTGTCAAGCTCAACCTGAAATAAATTAGAAACGGCATTTTCGTTTAAGGCATTAGAAGGTGTCGATTTGGGGTATCCAAAAGTTTTCAGAAAAATATTGTCGCCACTGGGTACAGAAAGGGATTCAATTTAAGAGATAACTTCTACAGCTCTGAGGATTCAAAATGCGAGGACAAAAACAGTATCGAAAAAGAGTCAATAATTGTCACGTCACCATTGAACAGGAAATTTTCGAATGCTTTTCAATGCAAGCCTTCTTACCGAGTTATACATAGTGGAAATGACAATGATATTTTTTATTTGTTTTATACATTTTTCTGTATAAAACAAATAAAAAATATCAGTGTTGTGTTCACCATACATAACTTTTTCATCTGGGCTCTCGCATTCAAAGATTTAAATTTCCTCTAAACTTCCCTCTCATTCATTCGCACTCAATAGCATTCAAATTAATGTAAACTCTCGTATTAAAGAGTTTTTACTTCGCTCCAAACTTTCCTCTCATTCAGTCGCATTTAAGTGAAAGGGAACTTCCGCATCAATATATAAGGATTAACTTCTCTTCAGTTTTCTTCGGATTAAATAATACTTTGATGAACGCGAAATCCCTCATTGGACAGGATTCATTTACTTTGAAAATTTTGTTCGCATTCAGTCGCATTCAAAATTTAGACGTTATATGTGAAGCATCGAATTCAAAAGTCTCGTGAACGCGGATCAATACTCGAGGAGAAAACCGAGCTGACGCGCCGAATCTCGGCTCGAGACCCGCTATCGTCATTAGCGACCGTACTATAGGGTTAATTATAAAATGCAGGTTATCTGTAGTGTAATATACCAAGGGACATAAGCGAAGCTTTCCGAAAACATATCCAGCCTATCAGCTATCAGGACAGAAGAAACAAGTATAATATGTAATAATATTTCGACTTTAACCATTTATTAAATAACGTTAATTAGCATTGACGCCTTAGATTAACAGAAGAACGCCCCTGCGAACTGACCGCTCCGCTAGTGCACATCTGTCATGAAGTGCTGGAAAAACAGATTCGAAAGCGAGGAAGGCCAAAACAAGGCGAGGCAAAACGAGACGAGACAAGTCGACGAAAAGGTCCGGAAGAACGAGGCGAAAACGAGCCAGGCTCGGTTTGCATCGTTTCGGACGGACTTTCTTCATTCACCTCCGTCCCAGTGGTGGGAACATTTGGTAAAATATTAATTAATTTTGAAGGGCGAACTTTGAAAAGGGAGCAGAAATGAGTTTACACATATTCTGAAAGGTCGAGAGGATGTGGCCCACACCCCTTCGCCCCACTCATGCCAAACCTATTGTCCAGGGGCCACGCGTCATAGTGTTAGGTATTTTAAAGTAGGGACCTTGGAAAGGTGGAAGGAATTAGTTGTTCGCAGAACTTCCCTGATTTAAAATGCCCTAAACTAGTACGCGTTGTTTATTTTGCCCCTGGAATGTTTTTGGACAGTAGTATCAGGAATTTTGAAATTTTTTGTAATAAAGAATCGAAAAATGTAGTTTTTTATTTTTTCTTGAAAAAATATTAATTTTAGAGAAAAAGTTCAAATACAAAAAATATATGTTTCGAATTACTTAACTTCTATTAACCTGCGACCACAAATCCTCTTGGTGCGTATAACCGGGATGCAAAAGGAGCCACTAGGTCAAGTATCAAGTGTAGATAACCTTTTCGAAAGCGTACCCACCCTCCTACCCCAAACCAGTGGATAGTACTGCTAACACGCACCAGTTAAAACTCGAAATCAGGTTGAATACAAAAATGTTAAAAGTGCTCGGTTAAATTCACATTTCAATTAGTTAAAAACAGCTTTTTCTAAATTCGGATATTAACGTTAACACATACATTTTTCGAATAACTGCGACTCCTTAATGAGAATGTTTGCCTCTTAAATTTATGTTAAATGAATAACAAACAATTACTGAAAGATCGACTTTATTTTGTGAAACCCAAGTAAATCAGTTTCATTGATGTGAAGATACAATACGAAAAAATCGACCACAAATAATAAATTCTTTAAATCGGTAAAACTGTACATGTTCCACAATTTTTTAAAGAATATAAAAAATTTATAAAAACAATAGTTGCCAATAAAGATGATTTTTACCAACTTACAAGTACATACGATTTTACGTACATCTATTTCTACGAAATACAATTCTGATTCATCGTACAACTAGAATGCAAGATTGTAATGCATTTACTCCATATTACAAAGTTAAAATCGATTTCCAATTTTATGCGAATTTCCTTGAAAAACTACCAAACATTAAATAATTTGAGTCTATTACTTTTGTTTCCAACATTTAAAAATAATGCAATATATAAACTATTTCACGAATCAATATTATCGTCATTCACTAAAAAATTTGAATAGAGAATTAGCATACATTTTTTATATTTTATTATTTAAAATATTATGATCTAAACATTTAATAAGACCGTTTTTTTTAATTTGAAGTACTTATTACGTATTTAAAATTGGCTGAATATGCGTGTTTGGACTACTAAATTTGAGTGAGTGGCCATTTTGTGACGTCCGTTATAAAACGGCAACTAGTGATGTCAAATCAATATGGGGGAGACACTGCAGTACAGACAAGGAAATCAAATTCATGGAACTTAACATGATTTTTTAAATATCTTCATAAAAAGCTGTCTCACGATAAGTGTATTTGGAAATAAGATCTTATTTTTCAAAAATTATTAACTGAAATAATAAAATCGTTATTAATAAAATTATGGATTTTATTACTTCATAAAATAATCTTTGAAAAATAAAAACTTATTTTCAAATTCACTTATTCAGAAGTCATTCTTTACGAAGATATTTAAAAAATAATGTTTACTCCCATGTATATGATGCTCTGCATGTACTCAAGTATTTCCGTCAAGGATGCCCACGGACAGTTCCCGAACTCGCTTCTTTTTCTTTTCGAGCGCTTCTATGTGCTATGTCCTTCGCTTTCTACCTATGTCCACTTCTGTGGGTATCCCTGGTTTTTGCCATATTGGAGTACGAAATTTTGCGCATGTAACGCAAGTTTGGAAAATTGATTATATTTTTGAATGATCTTCTGACAGTATCCTTACTAGGGATTTTATTATTTACATAAATAAAATTATGGATTACCAATATTGCTTTGTGGTCCAATGCGGCATCACGCAAATTTATTTTGCTAAGCCACGCGAGTAAAAATTAAGAAATACATATTTAGTTTGAACCTGTTAGCTGCTCGGGGTAACCTTTCATTATTTAAAATATACTGATTAAACAATCACTGAAAAAAACTTCCCGTATAACTGACGACGTCACGCCGATCACAAAAGTTGCCATTCCCGCAAGCATTTTTCCCGTTTTTTTTTTAAATACGTGAAAAATTAAATTAAACATGATATTTATTCATTTCATGTAAAAATAAGCTCACTTTACCATCCTCTACAAGATGAAGTAATTAGTTTCTCTATTCATGGCATATGCAAATTCTCTACTATGTTTCTTGATTCACGAATAGTTTTCACTACTTATTGAAAAACAGAAATGGATCATTTCTAAAAAAAATAAAATGCAGTTTTAAGATATCAATAACAGACTGCGAATCGTCTTAAATTTATTTAAAAAGTACTACTTTTTAAATTTTAACCAAGCCCAAAGACCAAAACGTCCCCAAAAAGTTTTCTAATTCACAAATTGATCGCTTTTTCGTTTTTTTTACCTCGTTTCAACACTTCGACGACCAATAGAAATCAGTAATCATATTTTATTTACGTAACATTCATATTTATAAGGTTTTTATATTTTTACATCCGGTAAACTCAGGTTTTAAAACCAGCAATGTGTTAAAACGTGTGCATTAATTGGAAACGCATGAGATTGCTAAAAAGCCTACTCTATGAGTCTAACGAAGGCTAATTAAAAACCCTAATGGATATTTAAAACGTGAGAAAATATTAGAGTAAAAATTGTTTTGGTTACATTTTCCGACTTGCAAAGTTCTCTAATAATTCTTCTATTACTGAAATGATGTTATGGATTTGGAGACACGTGTAATGAGATGTAAAAAGTCGAAAAATATTTAATATAGCCAACCTCATGGATCGACTTTGTTGAATTCGCGAACCAGCACATTTAAATATCTCAAGAGTCGCGAGTTAAACAATTTAGCCTAGGACAATAATGCGTCCTTTAAATTTAACATCCTATCAATACGCATAATTTAATTAACAAATAAGGCAGGAGTATACACTAATCATTTATGATGCGACGGTACTTTCTGTTTGGAGGAGTAATATCTTCGTCCTCATCACCTTCTGCCGTCAGGAAGGGATCATCATAAGCGTAATTTGGTGCCCACTTTAATAACAACTTCTCAAAAAATTCTTCTAAATTTCGGGCTTCCTGATAAATCGGCGATTCCACCTACAAAAAATTTAGGAATTAAAACATTAATGTGATTTTTGTTTAATTCCATTAAAAGTAATTGATTGTTGACTCACAGGATTATAGAGAAAAGCGTTTTTGAACATTAACCGTATGTCCGCCATGACTTGTCTTAAATCTGTATAATGTTCGGGATTGTCAGGTTTTAATTTATTCCTGATAATATCCAGAGCCATAGGCTTCTTTATGACTTTGTGATACTCAACGATCTGCTGAAACAAAGTTATTGCCTATTGTAATTTGAGCTTCTATATGGAAGAAAGTATGTCAGAACCGATCGTTTTCTTAAAATTGTAGAAGAATAAGTGAATTTACCTCTGGTGAAACGACTTCTCTGAATGGTAAACTTTGTTCATACTGACAATACAGCTCCAGAACTATTCTTTGCGCTATTCTTAATTCTCGCGCAGACATGCAATTTGGTCGTTTTTCTCCAACTGGATCTTCAGAACAATCCAGTACATTGGTACATAACATGCACTGCCAAGTTTCACTCTCACTGAAAAGAGAATACGGATTCTGACATAAGTATATCGTATAAAATAATTTGTCAAATGACGGGCACGTAATTCACAGCGGAAAATACGTCGTGTGACGTAATATGCTTTAAAAACCGAAGAAAATACATGTCGACGCCTCCATTTAATATGAGTCTATATGCTGGCAGCGCCGTGTATGAGACTATACATAGTCTCATATACACGGAGCTGCCAGCATATAGATTCAAATTAAATGGAGGCGTCGATCTGTCAGTTTGATAAAAACAATAAAAAATAATTATTCATAAACGTTTTTAGGCTAAAAGGATTTATTTTATGGAGTATCAGTATGCCTGGCTACGTTAAAGCCTGTTCGGATATTTTACCAAAATTAAACACAATAATGATAAGTTATTTTTTCGCGAAGTGCTCCTGTTTCCACATTGCTTCTAGTTCCCACACAAAATTTAAAATAAATATTTCAGTGCACATTATATATTTTAATTAAAAATTTAAAACTTATTTCTGATTAATTTTGTATTGTGCAATAGCACAAAATGAAAAAAAATTGCAATTTTAATTCTTACGTAAAATCGCAAGTTGGCATTTTAACCTCTAACATAAAAACTTACCTTGCACTTTCATGCAAAAAATATCAAAATTAGGCTTTTACACGTTTTCCACTTTTTCAGGATTTTTAACACTGGAATTTGTACATTTAGGCACAAGATACCAGTCATAGCATTTATTTCCATTTTTTAAGGAAAAAGCATGAACTTCCAGTTTTTTTAGACCCCCCCCTCCCATTAACATGGGGTTTTAAATGGGAAAAGCTCGGTTTTCGAAAAAATGGAAAAAGAAGTACTTGTTACAAACTTTTTGTGAATTAAAGTATACTCATCTGTGTTATTCTGTTGTTTTTAACAAGAATAATTTGTAATCGATCAGTGAAGGGTTTCCAATTATTTTATAAATAATTTCGAATTTTTTTAAACAATTATTATATGTTTAAACCATTTTTCCCCCTGTAAGTCGTGAGAAGTTATTACCTTTCGAGATCAGTGATATATAGTAGGTAAATGTCAAGAGTAATACTTCTTGTTTAATTCAGACACTCAGAGAGTGGGGTATGGAAAGCCGTTTTACTTTTTAAATGTCTCAAGAAAATGTAGTGTCATATTAAAGAATATAATAGAAATGAATTTTAATTATGATTGAACACAATAATAATGAAATTTGAAGTACTTTAAAATGTCGCCGACATGATAATTTTACGTAGATGAATGAATCCTATTTATTATATTTGCCTAAACCCTAATTTTAATTAATTTTGTTTATATTATGCTTTAACATAATTTTTACTCGACGCATTTCCATTATGTCGACATGATAATTTTAATTCTTCTTCTTCTTGTTTGTGGCTTCTTACTATACACCTAATGGCCAGAAATAACACACAGATAAGAAAAATATTTTAAGAATCCAGTCAAAGTCAAGTTGCCACTCAATGTTCAAGCCAATAAATAACACGTGCCACTGTCTCATTCCAATGCCGAGACACAGTAAGCAGACGCACCGAGACCGAGCACACCAGGGAGGGGAAGGTATATGTGGGAAGGAAAAATATAAAGCTAAAAATGTTCACGACAGAATCATTCAGAGAGATTAAAAAATGACATTATCCTTACTAAGGAACCCACCCAACTCGCTTATTACTTTACCTTCCGGTTCAAACAGGAGACCGAAAGTTTCGGAAACTTTCGATCAAGAAATCCAAAAAAGTAGGGCGGCCATCGGAGAGCTGAGGGTACTTAAAGAGGAGGTGGGGCAAGTCTCTCAGCTCAGCCCCGTAGTCGCAGTCAACAGGGAGATTCCAACCCACCCATCGAAAATGGGAGCCCGCAAATATATGGGAGGAGCTGAGTCTAGTCACCAAGTTAAGAAAACGGCTCGGAAAACGAAAGCCCACGAACCATGGCCTTCTAATTTTGAATGATACCCGTTTGAAGTATTCCCCATGGTTATCAAGTTTCTCACAATAAGGTCATAGCCAACTCTTCCAGAATTCGAATTCACCCTTTTTAAGGACCAACACATCGAAAACATGAAAACGGGACCTAATTCTGAAACTCAAAAAGGACGCTGCCTAAGCGAACCCATCAGCACGTTCGTTACCGTCAATGCAGACATGAGCCGGAATCCAAAACAAACCAACCGTCCAACCGCGACAGAAACGCCTGGCAAAATAAATGTCTAATCTTACGGGCCAGGGCTGATCCCTGGGGGTCCGAAAAGCGGTTCTCAATGCAGTTAATCGCCGACATAGAATCTAAAAAATGACACAAAGAGAGATATTCATATTTAGAATGTATTTCAGTGCTGAAAAAATCGCAAAGAGCTCCGCAGACTTGATAGAGGAGTCATCCTGCAAGGGAAGCCCAAAACAGTAGTCCTTCTCAGGAACACAAAAGGCAGAGCCAACCCGATCGGTGCCGGGATCCACCGAGCCATCAGTAAATATCCTCACCGAGTCTGGATAGGACGCAGAGACCAGCCTGCCGAACGACTCTTGCGGATCGACATAAGCCCTAATAAGCCCACTCGGGACATAGTCAATCTCAACCTTTTGAAGGAGCTCCTCTCAGCCATCATTGAAGTAAGCTGATCTGAGGGATCTACCGCAACTCATCAACACCCCCTGGATCGAATTGAAAGAAGAAACCAGGGCAGACTTATCAGCCCTGAGTCTGCATTTCCTGCATTTCCTACCCCTCCTGACACTCCCCTAATCATTATTGCATTTTTCAGCAACTAACTGAAGTTTCGGAATCAATGGATTATTCTTCCAACTGAAATTTCTCAGCAAGAAACGATCAGAAATGTAAGACCTCCTCAGATAAGAGGGGCTCATTCACCTCAGCCAGAAGGACGGAGATGGGAGTAGAGCTCATACAGCCTAAAATAACTCTAAGCGCCTGGTACTGAACACGGTCGAGAATGCTTAAAGCTGAAACGCTCGCAGAAGCAAAGATGGCTTATGGCTTTCAAAGCGTTCCGGCGGCGTACATAATGTGTGAAACCCAGGTCGGACGAATGCCCAACAAAATCCCCAAGTACATCAGGGTCGATTGACAAACAATCAAGTGACCACCAACCTGCAGGAAGATCTCCTTCAGGACCACTTGAGATCTACTGAAAACATATAACTGGGATTTCGGAAAGGAGATAGAGGCCCAACTCACAGAGCCATGGGATTAAAGCTTCAATAGCTTCCTTAAGAAGAGCCAGAGCCATCATAATATCCCTGCATCTTACGATTAAAAGCAGGTCATCAGCGTACTGACTGGCCTTCACCCCAGCAGGCAGATAATCACGAAGCTTACGCAGATCAAGATTAACGCGGCGTCTTTGGGGTTGGGTCTGTGAGACCCGGCACATTTAATTTTGCTTGAAGTTTGGTTACTATGCGTGCGACGTGGCCGTTCTTCTCAGTAGCTGGAGCTGCATATTAGTTTTTGATTTTGGTGTAGGCTGGATTGAATTTAGAAATCTTGAAAATAAACCATTTAAAAATTACCCATCATATGGAAATTTTTAGTTGTAAAATTAATAGAAAAAAACATTGTTTTTTATATATGCATTAGGAGCAGAAATTTCTACTCCATTACAAATACACGTCTGCTCCGATCGCAAACATAAATAACAATGTTTTCTATGAATTTTTGAAACTCAAAATTCCCATATGATGGATATGGGGGTTGGGTCTGTGAGACCCGGCTCATTTTTCTGTGAGACCCAGCACAATTTTATTTTGCTTGAAGTTCGGTCACTATGCGTGCAACGTTATCGTTCTTCTCAGTAGCTGGGGAGCTGCATATTACCTTTTTTATTAGTAAAGTATTGGTATAATTCATATCTAATAAGCGGGTCTATAGGACCCACCCCAACGTCCGTGTAACACTTTTCCACCCCCATGACGCAGGGTTAAACAAGCTGGGCGACAGGACTCCTCCCTGAGGGACACCAACACCAAACTCCCGGGGAGCGCCTTGCTCAGAGAAGAATAATTGCCTCGTAGTGATAGCAAATTATATAAAATTAGTCGTTCTTACCGCCACTCCCCGATCCTTTAAAATCTGGATGAAGACCCCGGGGTGAATCGAATTAAATGCGCCCTTGATATCGATCGCAAGGGCCAGGGTAGGCTCGCCCTCTCCCAATCCCCTCATGATATTAGTGGTAACCGTCGAGACACAGTCCAGAGCAGGCTACCCCTCCTGAACACATACAGGAATCTCGGGATCCATTCCTCCTTCTCTGCCCTAAACTCCAACCTACGCTGAACCATTCTCTCAAACAACTTGCATCACAGAATATAATAGAAGTGAATTTTAATTATGATTTAACATAATAATAATGAAGCGCATTACAATTATGTCCACAAAATAAAGAAAATGGCTAATTTATTTTTATTTTGACTTCGAAATTTGAAATACTTTAAAATGTTTTCGACCTGATAATTTTACATAGGTGAATGAATGCTATTTGTGATATTTGCCTAAACGCTAATTTTAATTAATTTCGTTTTTATTATGCTTTAACATAATTTTATCTCGACGCATTTCCATTATGTTGACATGATAATTTTAATTCGTTATATATTATTAGCACTCTAATTCATTTTTATTATTCTATAACATAATTTTAACTCGGTGCATTTCCATTATGTCGACATGATTATTTCAATTCGTTATATATTATTGGTACTCTAGTTAATTTTTATTATGCTTTGACAAAATTTTAACTCGTTGCATTTCAATGATGTCGAAATTATAATTTTAATTCATTATATATTATTAGCACTCTAGTTAATTTTTATTATGATTTAGCATAATTTTTTTATCT
>CAKNWT010266564.1:0-13047 GCA_932066315.1 Andricus coriarius
ATAATCCAAGCGATACATTAGCGTAATTAGCAAGAGCGTGCGGTTTAGATTTAGGTAGTTTAGGTAGGGTTCGAATCCCCAGCGGGGGCGATTTTTTCATAGCGCTGTGCGTGCGATTATGGTTTTAAGTGACCGTGTCTGCAATTGCGTAATTTAAAAAATATAAATGAAGTGAAATTATTATATATAAAACGGTTTTTTTTGCAGAGAATTGTCTGCCGCAGAGTAATGCAGAGCATCTGCATTTTTGCTGAAGTGCTTAAATTTAAACAGTAAAGCAGAGACTTTTACAGAGTATTTGCGAACATCCTTTGCAGAAAACTCGCTGAGAAATGCATGAGAATGCAGACCATTTTTTGAAGAAGAGTAATGCAGAGTTCTTCTGCATTTATGCTAAAGTGTTTCAATTTAAGCAGTAATGCAGGAGACGTTTGCAGAGTGCTTGCAGAGCTATTGCAGGGGTATTCTGAAGTAATTTGCAGAGAATTCGCAGCGAATTTTTTCCACCAGGGTTGATGCAAGTTAACAAAAATCCTTATTGAAACAATTTATAACACAGGACCACAACATCTAAACCCTTGCAACACGGATCAGACTAGGTGGGTCTTATATTTTCGGGGTCGCTGAATTCGAATCCGTTGTACGTTTGGTCCCATCAGTTCATGCTCAAAGTTAGTTCAAGGTCAAGCTTACAAAATTTATCGTTAACCAATTAAGTCGGGGTACCTACAGGTTTTCGGGGTCGCTGAGTTCAAATCCGTTGGCTGTTTGGTCCCATCAGGCCAGGGTCAAGGTCAATTCAAGGTCAAACCTACGAAATTCATCGCTAACAAAATAAGTCACGGTACCTTTAGGTTTTCGGGGTCGCTGAATTCGAATCCGTTGTCAAGGTCAGTTCATGGTCCAAATGACTAAATCCATCGCTAACTAATTGAGTCAGGATTCATATAGGTTTTCGGGGTTGCTGAAATCTAATACGTTGACCGTTTGGTCCCATAAGGTCTGAGTTAAGGTGAAATCAAGGTCAAACCAAACGGACAACAGATTTGAATTCAGCGACCCCGAAAATTTATATGAACCTTGACTTAATTGGTTAGCGATGAATTTTGTAAGTTTGTCCTTGTACTGAACTTGACAACGGATTCGAATTCAGCAACCCCGAAAACCTATAGGTACCCTGACTTATTAGGTTAGCGATGAATTTTGTAGGTTTGACCTTAAATTGACCTTGATCCTGACCTGGTTGGAGCAAACGGACAATGGATTAGAATTCAGAGACCCCGAAAATATAAGACTCACCTAGTCTGGTCCGTGTTGCAAGGGTTTAGACTTTGTGGTCCTGTGTTAGTACTTGTTACTAACTTCTCTTAAAGTAATGATAGAGACTTGTTTTTTTCCTGAAATCCTTAGTTTTACGATTAATTTTAGATATGAAGAAATAATAAACGAACCTCAACAGGAATCATTTTTTAAATAGTATTGTACTTCTTTGAGTGAATTTTTTGTTCTCTTTCCCCAATGATTGAAAAAATTATTTTAAACAAAAACGCTATCTTACACAAGTTAAAAAAAATGGAATAATTAGGAGTAGGGGCGAGGTCTGTAAATGACTTGTAAAAGTATTGTTTGAATTAAAACAAGAAGCTTATTGCAAAGCGTGAAAGAAAAATTTGGAATTGCACATATTTTGATATCAGCCTTCCCTTCAGCAAAATATATTCACGAAAATGAAAGAGATTGTTCAAAATATGTCTCTCTTCAATGCTTATTTATTATTTGTTCATAAATAAAAATGCTAGACAAAGTCAATCATTTATCACTTATCTAAGAGAAGATAGTTATAAACAATAATACATTTTTTAAGCTACTACTTTGTTAACTTGCATTATTTATAGTTCACTATTGAAGAGTGGATAAAAAGTAAAAAGCTTCAGAAAAAACCGCAAGTATCTGGTATTGATATCGATGAAGATAGTTATTAACAGAAATAATTTGTTTAAACAATTATTTTTGCACAATTGCATTAATTATTAAGTCACTCCAAGTGAAAAATAAACAAATAGTTAAAAATTTTAGAAAAAACCGCTACTTTCTACCATTAAGCAAAGAGAATATTATTAACAATAATAATACATTGTTCAAATAATTGTTTTTCTTAACTCAAATTAATTATGACTTCACTCTAATTAAAAAGTAGACAAAAAGTTCAAAATTTCAGAAAAAAACACAATTTCAAGCACTATTCAAAGATAATATTATTAGCAATGATAATAAATTATTTAAACAATTATGTTTGTTAAGATTAATGAACTGTCTCCTCACTCTAATTTAAAATTAGACAAAAAATGTAAAATTTGTGAAGAAACCGCGACTTTCTATCTCTATTTTATGAGAAAATCAGTATAAAGTATTATTTTATGTGTTAGACACAATTTTCATTAAAAAAAAACGCAAAAATGTAATCGATAGCGCCAAAACTATCAAAATACTTTGTTTGACTTACGGAATTTTTTTGAGAACCTATAAAACAGACTTATTGGGTTGATATTCAAAAAGTAATATTTTATTCGAATTCTATGGCTAATTGTGCAGAAAAGAATTGAGTTTTAACTCGATTCAGCTAATATTGACGATTCTGAATGAAATTTACAAAAAAGTTTCTTTTTTCTTTTGGGAAATACGTGTTAAACTTCATCGGGCTTGCGACCCTCTAAATGTTATAAAAAATGGATTTAGTTTTGTTTGGATTGGAAGAAATTTCCGGGCAATATACATGAAAATTCGAAAAAAAAACTTCCAATGCATTTTTGGACTACCCCACTGGTACACGCATGTACGGAAACTTTCCAACTTATTTTTTCCTGAGGGTTTCACTAATTAGCCAACCTATTTGAAAGCGTCGTCAAATGTAGTCGACCAGAATCTTTGCTCAGTTTGAAAGTAGAGGCTATTTCAATGTGATTTTTGCCCCTACTTTGGCGCTCTAATGTACACGAATTTCCAAATCTTCCGCTTCAACGTCAACATAGGGGCTCAGTTTTTGCTTCTACTTTATTGCTCCATATTCTACCTTCCTGTACAAAATAAAATTATTTGACGAAGGATTAACAAAAGTAGAGTCAACAACAATTTCTTGTAAAGCGTTGAAAACAAAGTGTATCTTTTATTGAATAAATGAATACATAAAATAATTCTAGTTTTTTTTATCCATCAACAAATCCTAAGTTTTATGCAACTTAAAATGAAAACTGCTATTTGTTGTTAAATGAAAATACAAAATATAATGAAATATGGACAAAATGTCACAATGCCCTCGTTTCACTCAACTTTTGTTAATCTTTCGTCAATTAATATCGTTTTCGTGCACTTTTATATCCCTTTCGCTGATGAGTTATTAAGCCTTTTTTAGATCGAATTTTTCAAAATACAACGAAGTTTTATAACTGAAACTGAGTAATTATTAATATCACAAAATATTAAACTATAATAAACCAGTAACAGAGTGTGTTTTAAAAACGAACGAAGTTCTATAATACAGTAAAACATAGTAAGATAAAAATATCGAAGTGCAAATATTATAGGACAGCATAAGTTTTATTATCCTGCTCGTTTTCCTTGTTTTCTGATTCCACTTGCACTAATATTGGGGTTTCGCCTTCGGAACCTATATAAATATAAATTATCAATTATTAATACAATAGTAGTAAGTAACACAATTCAGAATGGTGAAGGCCCCGTTAACTTAAAATGTTACTGTGTTGTATTCTTAATAAAAATTATAGAATAAGAATGAAATCTAGATAAAAAATAGTGAAAGTTATAAGAATTATAACATCGAAAAATTGGTGCTTCTGTCCTATTTCATGTTTGCGTTTTAATAACGTATAGTCAACTTTTATAGAATCGTAAATCAAAATTACAGTCGAACTCTGATTTAACGTCCGTTTTGTGGCTGTCCTTGGACCTGACCTACCCTAACTGAACCTGATTTAGCGAACCTTGCACACACCGCGCATCTCCTGACAAGCCTACCCGCGGCGCGACGTGAATTATCGGAAACGGTACATTCGGGAACTTTAAATCAGAGTTTGACTGTATATTAATTTTTTGAACATGAAGGCTTCAAAGCATTGTATATTTGTTGCGGTAGACATCGCTGATAATGAGTTTCACGTATTAACAGAAGCGAGATCAGCAGTGCCTATGCGCAATATAAATAATCCATCTTGTAGCAGGTGCAGATTGCCTCTCCGTTTTAGTTTATAGCATGTATCTATATTATCCAGCAAACACTGGACCGCGTACCGAGCGAGTGAGAATTGGAGAGATGAGTCAAAGACACAGCAAAGCGTACGGGAAAAGAAACACGTCGAGCGTGAGCCTCCTTCTAATCATATTTTCCAAATACTCGTAGCGATCCGTGCTACCACTAAAAGTTAAATAACAAATGCAATTGTTATTAAAAACCAAAAAGTTATATAGATTATTTTCTTAAATTTCAACGATCTATCCCACTAACTAAATTAAAAAAACTAACCAAGCTCAAAAATTATTCATAAATTATAATAACAATCTTCAGGCTTAACGATAGCGTAGAATCGATATCGAATATTTGGATCAATTGGTCGAATCCAGATTGTATTTAGAATAGGAAGCTAGATGGTTCAGAGGATTGAATAAAGTAAATTGTAACCGTATAATAACGGCAACAACTTCATTTATTCATTGATGAGAAATAATCAATAAATAAATTGAACATTAATTTATCAGAAAGCCAATAGATTGAGTGAGAGTAGATTACATCAAAATATTTAAATTTTCATTAGCAAGGGTGAAATCAAAATGAAAATCATTAAATTAATAATATGGGTTTCATTCTTCTTAAAAACCATTATAAACAGAATTTGCAATAATAAACATTTAAATCTAAAAAGACCTATACTCTTGATTAAGTATAGGATTTTGATTTAGAATTTTAAATTAATAAGTTAAGTGAGCTGCATGCCTGGCGACAGTGCACGTGTGTCTTCTAAATGTGTTAATTGAAACAATTTTCAAAAATCAGTAATTAGTGGTCACGCGGAGTGCATCCGACCGGGACGGAGGTCTCACGCTCGAGGCGCGGACTCAGCTAAAAACCCTACCAAAATCATACCTACTTTGATGGACGAGGTAAATCGCGTTCCGACAACTTTAGAATTCAACGCCGACTTTTCACCGACTTCGGAAGTCAGGCACGTGATCGGAACCCCCGGGTTCCATGCTCCGTTTCGTCTTTTAACCTCGCGTCACTTCGCGATTGCCGTCCGAATATTAAAAATTCAAGTACGCAATAGACCAGGGATTTTTTACCGAATCGTTAATAGAGTGAAAATTAAAAAAGCTGTGTGCACCCAGAGATAATAGAATTCGCGAACGAAGTGAATACAAAGGAATTGACAGTCAGAAGACTTGGTGTGTGTTGGTCTCCCCTACGGAAACCACAACGGCAGGGGAAAACCAATGGCAACACTACACAAAAATAATTTCAATTAGGAAGTAAATTAAATTGTTAGTTCAAAAGTGGCAAACGTTCGGGCGGCACGCGAGTGTGACGTGTGTGGTGTGTGAAGGCGCGAGACGGATCCAAGGAATCCGGAAGAATTCGTCCAACAAGGTCGGTAAACATTAATTGTTTTGGGGAAGGGATTACTTGCTCTCTCTCTCTCGCTCTCCCTCGCTCGTTACTTCGGCCCCTTTTCCGTTTAAAACAAGATCATTCTTAAATTTTAAATAAAGCTACATAATTAAAAAAATGCATCTACATTAGTCATTTTTATCGATACCCTGTCTCTATTCCACCACTAATGGTTTAAAGTGAGGAACTTCTAGGAGGAAGTTCACGAACCCACTAAAATTATAAAATAAACAGGCTAACTCTGTCAGCTTGGTCTGTCGTACCTCCGACTTACCAGCGAATTCTTTTGGCACTCTACCAATGTCATCCCCAAATTTAAACTCAAAGATTAATTAATTAATAACAGAAGCTGGTTCGTAACAGAGAGAATGGTGGCAGCGGTGGGATCCGAATTTCGAACCCCACTTACTAATACATTTTTGGTGATAATAGTTACATAAATTTGACAATTAAAATCAAACCGTTTCGTGAAAATTTTTGATCACTCGAATATCGTCATTCTGCAGTCAGGTCGACATGATAGTTAGGGTGGTGTTACAGTGGTAAAACAAAATTACGATTCTGGTTATTTTAGTGAATATTAAAATTTCAGATCCATAAAATAAGTAGGTCTGTTTCAAATTTTACTTATATTAATAAATAAAATTTGAAGCAATTCTATGATTGTGGCAAACTAAATCTGAACTAATTAAATGGAAATGCAGAGAGGTTAAGCAAGCCTAACTAGCCAGCTGAACCCTCTCCCAAGGGTCACTCTGGAAGCCTAACTGGCCAGTGTGTGATCGGTTTCCCTTTAATTATTTCGGAAAACAGGAAGTTAGAAAATAACTTGATTGGATCGTTCCTTGGGGAATGTTTAATTGGATGTGCAAGGGGGTTAGACAAGCCTAACTTGCCAGTCGACATCCTCTCCAAGGGTCAAATTGCAAGCCTAACTGGCCAGCGGTTGATCGGCGTCCAATTATCCGCAGTCTATGTGACTTTCTAATTCAAGTTATTTTAACTGGTAGTAGAAGGAGCGTTTTTGAGTTGTTAGTATCTTACAGTTCAGATTCCATGACATTAAAAGATTTGTTTTGAGTTTCATTTATGTTAAGAAATACAATTTAAACCAATTGTGTGATGGCGGGAGACTAAATCTGAACTAATTAAACGGAAATGCAGAGAGATTAAACAAGCCTAACTGGCCAGCTGAACCCTCTCCCAAGGGTCACTCTGCAAGCTTAACTGGCCAGCGTATGATCGGTTTCCCTTTAATTATTTCAGAAAATATTTGGTTAGGAAATAACTTGATTGGTTCAAACATCATTCAAGAGAAACAGCCAATAGAATAGTGCGATAATTCCCTGCTTGGTCATCTTATTTACTGTTTCTTCCATTCGATATCATTAGCGTGGCGGGATGGAAAGATAGAGGGAGTGGGGTTATAAGAATAATCGAGAAGAGTATTCGGGAATTGTAGTAACTTGTTGGGTGTATTCTTGATGGAATAATAAGTTGAATGCTAAACGAGCGAACTAAACCAGAGCTTCACCAGAGCAGAAAAATGGTATATTATTGTTATTACATTATTATTATTGTATATTATATGATATCATGTATTGAGTTTACCTTGCAAACAATTTCTCTCGAGTAAATAATAATCGCTTACAATTTCGGGGTGGTGAATACACTGTTGTTCGAATTCAACTAGCTTTATAAGTTCTATATCATGGTCTGGAAGATAGGAATTAGCCTCTAGAGGTTTGAAGATGCCCCAGTTTTTCAACGAACAGCAGGCGATCCATGCTGGGATTCCAATATCAAAAATAACAAAATAAACGTAAAGGCAAAAGAAAACTCGAATACTTAGACAAGTTGGAAAAGATTCCGTTTGGCTTGAACCAAGTCAATTTGGGATAAGGTCAGATTAAAAGAAAAGGGAAATATTCGATGGTCAGAATTTTCAGCGCTTCTGCGTTCCACCAACCATAAAATCTTTAATAGCTCCTAGCGCTTAAACATCTAATCATCAGTACTTTAGAAATCCATAAGTGAATCGTTCAAGACAAAGGTTGAACTTTATACAGTTGCCAGCCGACGTCGAAGTGAGGGCTGTCGAAAGTTATATCCATGAAGGATTTTTAGTTACAAACTACTTTCTCTTCCAGGATCTTAAAGTAAAGAAAACCATCTCGGTACGACCCAGAATAGCGGGTATCGATTATCCCGTGGGTTCCTCCATTCTAGTCCCCAGGGTGTCCCTTCTTGTAAAACTGAATAATTGGGTAGTGAGGGAAACTTTCTAAGTTATGCCGCAACTTAATCCAACTTGTGTAATTGGGTCATGGTTGCTTCATAGAACTCATTAACCCTACGTCCCCCACGTGAAAGTGAGGGACACCGTCCCCCAGGTGGGGTCTGCATGGACTCCACTCACTTTCACGACGCAAGTGCTGTGGAATCGCATTGGACCGGCGTCAAAAAATTATTTTTGATTTTTAACAACACGAACAAAAATATGGTAGGTAATCAAAGCAAACAGAATTCAAGTAGAGAGTTTAAAGTCAAGTTTAAACCTTATGAGACACAACAGACAACCTCCTTATACTACTTACTAACGAAATCACACTTCAAAAATATAAACTGGAACAAACAAACACTACTCTTTGAATATGAGAAAACTTCTCAAATTTGTATTGCAAATTCAGGCTTGAGGCATCAACTTGACAAGACTATATAAAACTAATGATAGCAACGAGGGGTCTGAGCGGACTCTAACCACGTTTTTCAACAAAAGCATTAAGAAAAAAGGGATTAAATACCTCAGAGATTAAAGCGCTCTTACTGGCGTCTTGAGAACTATTGAGAGGAAAGATACTCAACGCGACAGGCAACGGGATGCAAACTTGCGAAGGTCATAAGGAAATTCGTGCATCTGGTGTCTGGCTAGACCCCACGGGGAGACGGAGAGTTAAAAAACTGTAGGGGTAAACTTGCTCTCAGTTCTCAATATTATAAGCCATTCTCTAAAGTGTGATACCCCAACGATTAAAATAAATAATATAGAATCAAATATACGGTAGACTCTAAACTTAGAAAATTCAAAAATCTCAGCTTCCAGAAATTCGCGGTCTTCACGAACCTCAATTCTGCATCGAGCCAAAATTTGACTCCTTTGTGGACTCAAATGACCGCCATATTAGGCATATAAATAACGTAAATTACAAACCTGAGACATGCCCGCTGAGGAGACCGGGAACAATCTCACTCGCACCGATAACACAACACGAGCCAACATGATGGATATGAGTGCCGCGAGGAACACCGCCTTGGAGGGTATGCCCCTTCAACAAAGCACGTTCCACATATCAACTTTCGATGGGAAGGTCCCCCCCTTAAAGGAGTTCCTACAGGATATAGAGAACGGTTCAATCTATGTCACAGAAGCAACTAAACCGTCTTTTATAAAAATTGTCCTGAGCAAACATTAGGGCATTGCGCGAGAGAGTATTCGCGATAGGCAATTTTCAACGCTTAAGGAACTCACCAAACATCTTAAGAAACGTTTCGCTCCCACTAAGAAGTACCAGTGGTACTTTGAGGCAATCGTCAACCTGCGCGTGCGTCAAAACGAAGGTGTAAGCGATCATTACGATAGGACTTTGGGGCATATTAGTGGAGCGAAGCATTCATTAGAAGAAAAGTATTCGGGTGCCGACAACAATACGTCTATGATGATGAAGCCCCTCATCGATTGTGCTCGGCATGCATATGTTCGTGGATTACCTGGGGATATGTCAACATTCGTGGATACCAGGAATCCAAAGGACATACACGAAGCTTACGAACACGCGTTGCACGTAGAGGAACGGCAAAGGTATGCAGAAAAAACGAAGGCGACATCGGTATCGGCCTATCATATCTCAAAACAAGAGCAACACCCTGAAATGGCACGATCACCAAGCCCCTATACAAAACTAATGGAGGGTGTTGGCAAGGTCAAGCGCCAAGAACAGGCTTTCGGGCGAACCGTCCTGCCGAACTCTACCATTCCCTACCCACCTCTACCTTATCCACCTGTCCCTACACTACCCATGTATCAAAACTTATATGCAACGCCTTACACTTAGCCACCTATGTATCCGCCTGGTTATGGCTACCCCTACCCTATGCAATACCCTCCTCCATTATCTGGTACAGCTAGCCATACATCATGGGCGACAACTGCACCTCCTGCTGCAGCAAGGCCGGTGTCGCCAAGACCTACGCCTTTAAACTATCAATAGACCCATCGTGCGGACGCGACAGCGAGTCCTGTTCTCAAGGAGCGTCCCAAAACAGTTCAGTTCTTGGAAGACCCCAGCGAATCCTCCGAAGTGGATGTCAACCAAAAGACTCCCCTATAGTACGATTATCTTCACCCGAGTTTCGTGGAGGAAAGGCTACATTCTCAGTAGATCCGGGGGCCGATGTAACATTGGATTTTGTAGAGACACACAGATCGGTGTGGGTGCAACTGCTCAATAGTCGAGTTGAGTTCCATGTTGTTCGCAACAACTTACCCCAATCAGCCGAAGACATAATTGGGCATGCTTACTTACGTCAGGAGCAGGCTAAACTTTCTTTCCGGCATAATACCCTTGTCATAATATCGGATCCTATCACCCCGATACCATTCGTCAATTCTGAATCCAGACAAGCGCGACGAAATCTGAAGCCGCAGATTAAGCCATTCGCTCGTACTTTGAAATTTCAATCACGCATAAAGCAACCCGTCGCCATCAAGGTTAAAAACATGGAGCTGTCAGAAGGATATTTGCCGTGAATCGACACCCTCGATGATGTGTACATTGGCGATCGGGTGATTAGGAACCATGATTGTGTATGCTATTCGTATGCGTACAACACTACAGACGAAGATATGGAGTTAGTATTACCACCTCAGGAACTTATTCCATTTGAGTACTGTGAGTTACCGGGTACAACTTACGAAGAGTCCGATCTAGAGAGCTATGCTGACACCAAGGAAGGACACAATCCGACTACTCGATTGGAGAAGGTAATCAAGAGCCTTCACTTGGGCCATCTTAACGATACTGATAAGGAATTCGTGTTGGGATGGGCTAAGGACATTTCAGATATATTCCACACCAATAGAGAAAAGCTTACCGTAACGAATAGGGTGCAGCATAGGATCCCTACCGTTAGCGATGTTGTAATCACAAGAAAACAGTTCCGGCATGCGCCGTACGTTCAAAAGCAGATAAACACATAGATTGACCAACAACTCAAGAGTGGGGTGATTGGACCATCTAAATCCCCATACAGCTCACCTGTCATGATCATTCCAAAAAATTGGATCCGTCAGGAGAACGAAAATACCGTGTGGTCATCGATTGCCGCGCATTAAATGAGAAAGTTATAGGGGATGCGTATCCTCTACCCAATATTACCGACATCTTAGACCGATTGGGAAAAGCCCAATATTTTTCGGTTTTTGACCTTGCTAGCGGGTATCATCAAGTAGAAACCCACCCAGACGACAGGGCCAAAACTACGTTCACGACAGCGAGAGGGCATTTTGAATATAACCGGATGCCCATGCGGTTAAAGAATGCTCCCGCAACATTTCAACGGTTAATGGACTCTGTCCTAAAAGGAAAGTTGGGATCAGAAGCATTCGTTTATCTCAATGATATTGTAATCTATTCTAAAACATTTGAAGAGCATGACAAGAAGGCTCGAAGACTGTTCCAGCGGCTTCGAGATACCAACTTAAGGCTTCAACCGGACAAGTGCGCTTTTTTGTATCCTGAGGTTGCCTATCTGGGATACATTATTAGACGCAATGGTGTGAAGCCCAACCCAGCAAAAATCTCGGCGATTAAGAAGTTCCCTAGGCCAAAAACGGTGCGGGCCGCGAGGCAGTTTCTTGGCTTGTCAGGGTACTATCGGCGATTCATAGAGAACTATGCTAAATTGGCCAAAGCCTTAGCAGATCTACTAAAAAAGGAATCCAAGTTTTTCTGAACATCGGAACAAGAAGAAAGTTTCCTTAGACTACGTGACTACCTTTTCCAAGAGCCGATACTGATATACCCGGATTACACGAAAAAGTTTAAATTGACTACGGATGCTTCCGAGTATGCCGTGGGTGCCGTGCTCACTCAAGAGATGGAGAAGGTAGACATGCCAGTTGCCTATTACTCTAAAATACTAACAAGTATTGAACAGCGATACGACATAACTGAAAAGGAGTGTCTTGCGGTCACTTACGTAGTACTAAATTTTAGACCATATCTCTATGAGCGCGAATTCATATTAGCGTGCGATCATGAACCCGTGTATTGGATCACATATGCTGACAATCCGGGTCCAAGGCTCATTCGATGGAGGTATAGACTCAAATACTATCAATACGTCTTTGAGTATAAGAAGGGAAAACTTAATAGAGGTGTGGAAGCCTTGTCTGGAAACCCCATGGAGCTCGAGAGACATTCGCATACAAATGATTCCAGAGACCTAAAGGCTGCTGAGTTTAACTGGGTCCCTGCCAATAACTCGACGGATGCTATGGATGGTGTGGATCCCAAAAATAATGCTGATTCTAGTAACCCTCGCCAGGACGATGAAGGTGCATTAGAGTGGACGCGGATACCTCCTGCAGATCGGTATCACGCCCTGCCGCTGAAATCCACATTGACCAAGGTTGCTGAAGACTCTGGGAACCCCGCAAGCACATCGACGCAATTGTCGCGGCAGCAAACGCTGCAGGCCTCCCAAGAAGAAGGTCATCCTTTAGGCCCAGAATCAGGAACTAACCCCTTACCATCGACAAGTACCAGAGCTTAAACGACCCAAATACCTGGACCAAGTCAGAAAAGGGGAAGACCTGTGCTGAGAAAGCCCATTCTAAGGAAAGGGTACGAAGCTACGAAGTATAGCCAAAGTTGCGTAAGGAAGCCATATCTCAGCGCCGACCACGGTTACTAGGGACCTCGGGATACGAATACTCCGACGAAACCTACAAGCCACCGTCACATTATAAGGATCCAATGCTGGATCAAAGCAGCATCGCCAGCCGACTTCGGCATCCCTAGCATCGAACCCACGCTAGTACACCCTGCTGAAAAGGTAGCACCAAAAAGTGCCCCGCCTCGCCTACCCAACCCATATCTTCCTGGTCTATGCAATAAGCCAACTGAGGTGTACATAGAAGGCGCATGTGCTCGTGACGAAAACGGAGAGCCGAAGGGGGGCGTGGGAGTCTGGTTTGGTCAGGACCGCCTTAGGAACCTATCAAAACGTGCCCAGGGTCGTCAAACAAATAACTCCGCGGGAATCCAAGCTGAAACCGCCGCTGCCCAAAAAGCACTTAAAAACGGAAT
>CAKNWT010266568.1:987-21056 GCA_932066315.1 Andricus coriarius
TATGTATGTTCTCCAACCTAACATTCGAATCTGAAGCGCTCAAAGTATTTTCAGTACTCTCCAGTGATCCTCTTGCATTTCTAATTTGCTCCGATGAATTGTTAATCGCTCCCAAAAGCCTCTGCTCAAAATCGCCCTTGTATTTTTCAAGCGAAGACATTGTATCCGTTATAGTCCAAGATCGCACTGCGTTTTTTGGCAGGTGATAAGCCAGCATGATAAAAGTTACTAGAGAAGATACCTTATACATAGACGACGAAAGAACGCTCATCGTGCCAGCGCCAAGTCGGTCAAAGTTACGATAAAAATTGATTTTTAGCGATCGATTTTATCGTTTTTCACCTGTCGTTAACCAGCACAATGGAATCTACACCATATTGTAGAGGGCAATTAGTGCTTGCAGAAAATGTACTCGTGCCGCCCTCCACACCCGGTCAAGAACCCCCGGCACGATGGCCTACAGGGGGTAATTGGAGTTAACTAAGTGTGTATGTCGAACAGCACGATAAAAAAATGTAAATGAAAGCTGTAAGCCCTCTGTAGAGGAAAAACTTGTCGTGCCAGGGCTCAAGTGTACAGAAATACGCGGCACGGGCATTTCTTTGCGAAATTTATTTTCTTCGGCTGCAATACCCTTCACTTACAATGACGGCATTTTCGAAACGAAGGATTCAAAAAGTTTGTAAAAATATTATATGTATACTTTGACACTTCGAGGGTATATGCGTCAAAATGGAATTTGAAAACATTATCAACAAATACCAAGGTGCGATTGATGATGACTGAGCTATCTCTAATTGAATAATAAGTAATTTGTACAGTACAGATGTGCCGTAAACGATTAAGAGCATGTTCAGACATGCGGTGCAATGCTAATTGAGAAAAAGTACCTTAAACTTTAATACTTGCCAAGGAATGTTTCTACCACTTCTATAGATTTAAGTGTTAGTGCGATGTCACAGCAGGATAGCACTAGTGAATGGTCGACCTCTTCAGAAACTGTAAGAGGATCCTTTACTCGGTTATCATTGGCGGCACAAATTTATGAATGATTCGATCCTTTGTAACAATAACATTCTGCTCTGACCGCACAGTAGCAGTCTCATAAATGGAACTCGAAGCATTTTCCTAAATTTGATTCAGAAACGAAACTTGACATTTTTGTCTTCGGAATGTACTATTTAAAAAAATTAAAATTAATTATTTCAATTAATTTTAAATCCTTTCAATTAATTAACTATTTAAATAAATTAAAAATTAGGTCGCAAAATTTTGTTCCCAAAAAGTTTTGCAACAAATTTATTTTTCATTACACCTCTATCGAAAATTCGACTTTCGATGCCTGTGGAGCGGGTCGAAAGTCGCTTTTTCTGCTCTAGGGAAGAAAGTGACAGATAAATGCAAATGGCACTGGAGAAATTATGCCACTGGGTGTAAACTGGCGCGCGATTCAGCTTTGACCAATGGCAGCATATTTCCGGTGGGAAGCGAACATGTGTTACTACGCGCGGGCTTCGAGCTTCGAGATTCGAGCCTAATCTTAAAGCTAACTTCAGTCTCCACCTTCGATCGTGAACCTGCAAAATCGAGTGTGTCATCTCATTTTGGGAAGGATGGAATTTATTGAAAATTCAATCGATTTCGGCAATGATGGAAACGACGAAATATTTCCCTGTCTACCTTCGGAAATCCTGGAAGTTGCCAAAACCGCTGATTTGTATTAAAGTATTTTAGAGTTTACGGATACTTTGAAATATTCTTAAGTGTTTGTGTTATGATTATTTTAATTCTTTTGAAGTGGTTGTTTTTCCTTTCTGGGGGCATGGCCCCCCGAACCCCCGCCGGGGCGCGGCCCCTGGACCCCATCTAGGCTTAACCTCAGCCTCTCTTTAATACTCGAGGCATCTCAAGCCGAAATTTCGATTTGCGGTGTAATGAAAAATTGTATACGTGACTCGGGTCGAGGCAACGATTTCGCTCGTGTGATATCTGCATTGTCAAAAATTTCTTTTTTCAAAAAATTGTTTTTCAAACATTTTTTTGTAAACTTTCGTCCAAAAAAATTGTTTCAAAAAATGTATGTTTCTATACTGTTTTACGGATTTTATTTTTTTTTATTTTTTCCAATGAAACATTTTTTCAACAATTTTTTTATTTTTCATTTTTCTAACAAAAAAATTGTACAACAATTTTTTTTAGCTTTCTTCAAAAATTTTATTAGAAATTTTTTTTTAACTGTCATTCGAAATTTGTTTTCGTTCAAAAATTGATTGAAAATTGTTTTTTTTCTTCACAACAGCTGTTTGAAACAAATTTTTTAAAAGACATTTCTTTGTAAGAAATTGTTATTCCAAGACAATTCATTTACAAAATTTTAACATATTTTGTTTTCAGATTCTATTAGAACTTAAATTAACGTCTCAATAGTCTACCAAACCCTTCCTTGTAGGCACTCAGGGCCTACAAACTTTAAATTTTTGCATTCGGAATGAGCTAATTTTTAAAAATTAAAATTAATTATTTCAATTAATTTTAAATCCTTCCACTTAATTAACTATTTTAATAAATTAAAAATGTAGTCGCAAAATTTGCTTCCCTAAAAGTTTTGCAAAAAATTTATTAGCATGTCAATAGTCTACGAAAGCCTTCCTTGTAGGCACTCAGAGCCTACAAACTTGACATTTTTGCCTTGGAATGAGCTATATTTCAATAATGAAAATTAATTATTCCAATTAACATTGAATGCTTTCAATTAATTAACTATTTTAATAAATAAAAAATGTGGTCGCAAAACTTTCTTTCCTAAAAGTTTTGCAAAAAATTTATTTGGTCAAGAATGGAATTTTTCGACTAAATACCGTAACTAAATCGCGTAAGTAAACACCGTAAAGTCGTAAACCGAAACCCTGCGAAACCTTCCCCGCCGCAGCGCTCCCACGCAGAAGCCCACATCCTCAACGAAGATCAAAACTTACCGTTCCTTCTGAAATATTACAGCCGAAGAAAATAAATTTCGCAAAGAAATGCTCGTGCCACCGATTTCTATACACTGGAGCCCTGGCACGACAAGCTTTTCCTCTACAGAGGGCTTACAGCTTTCATTTGCATTTTTGTATCGTGCTGGACGACATACACACTTAGTTAACTTCAATTATCCCCTGTAGGCCATCGGGCCGGGGGTTTTTGACCGGGTGGAGGGTGGCACGAGTGCACTTTCTGCAAGCACTAATTACCCTCTACAATTTGGTGTAGATTCCATTAGCTGATTAACAACAGGTGAAAAACGATAAAATCGATCGCTACGGGTCCATTTTTATCGCACCTTTGACCGACTTGGCGCTGGCACGATGGGCGTTCCTTCATCGTCTATGGCTAAGGTATCATCTCCAGTAACATTTCTCATGTTGGCTTATCACCTGCTAAAAAACGCAGTGGGATCTCGGACTATTATAGTTCTGGGAATGTTTGAATGCGAATCTTTTGGGATAGCGAAACTTCCTGGAGCTTCAATTGTTCTGAGGCAACTGTGCCAGCTCCGACATATTTCTTGGGGCTGTTAGCTCTCTAGATTGTGGTTCATCGAACGTGATATTCACAATTTGCTGCAAAAAGTAAATAAAGTTTTAAACTAGAAATGTGAAAAAGGCGTCGTTCAAAAACTACGGCACGTTATTTGAAATACCTCTTCCATACTTGAACCCAACACACAACATACAAACATAATATGTGAAGAGACTTTATAGCCCAACATTCTCTCAAAAGAGATCAACTTAATGTATAGGTATCATATTGAATTCAATATGAAACGATTGAAATTTGTAAGATTTTCAGTCAAAATGGATTGCAGTTTCAACAACATAGTTGGATCCTCAACCAAATCAGCTCAATTTATAACCAAAAAATGTTTGATTTCAACCGAAGGAGATACATTTTTAATTCAAAAGGGCAAATTTCCTAGAAAACAATTGATTTTTCAACTAGAAAAGATTTTGAACTAGAAGCTCAATTTGCAGTTGAAAAAAAGTAATTTTCCGCCACATCGAAAAAAAAATTCTACTAACATTATGACTCTTTAACTGGAATGGATGAATCTAAAATCAAAGATATGAGCTTTTAACAAAAGAGTTTAGCCTTCCCCTGAGTAATTCTATTTGCAACTGAAAACATGAATTTTGAACTAAATTGATGAATATTTAATTAGAATACTTGAATTTTCATTTAGCAAAGATACATTTTGAACTAAATACTTGGTTGAATTTTGAATTCAAGAAGATAAATTTGCAATCAAAAATGTCATATTTAAATTTTCAGTGAAAACAATTAATTTTCAAATAAATAATTTGATTTTGCACTAAAAAACATCACTTTTCAACAACTAAAAATAGATGAATTCGCTCGCAAGTTTGAACGCGCCTGGGGCGCGCACCTGTTGGATATCGGGCTTCTCACTCGGTCATTGTACTTCCCCCACGTTTTTGCATAGGACTTTTAAAATTATAGGTCAAAGTATCGACCAGTTGAATTCAGTAAATGTGAATTCTCTTTTCGTAAAGATCCTTCGGCTTTAACGAACACATTCTCATCACGCGTCTCGAGATTAAAAAAAAGGTCAAAAACTAATTTTTAGATTCAATTTAGGCAAACAATCTTGCTATTCAACATTTTATTGTACCTTGTGTCTTTTTTCCAAAATTTTAAATTGTTTATTTGTAATGTCATATTTCAGGATCAAAACAAAAAGTTCGCGTCTTATCAAAAAATAAGTCATACAAAATTTTTCGATCTTCTTTTGATGAACAACTTTTGTCTATTCATTTTTTGTTTCGTATCTTGTGACGTTCTTTCCAAAATTCAACTCTTTTATTTTTTATGTATTTTTTTTACTTTCAAGAGAAGAACTACGCGCCCCATCAAAAAATAATTAAAGACAAATGTGTAGATCTCTTTTAAGTGAACGAGTCTTTTCTATTCATTTTTTTCGAATCTTGTGCCGGTTATCTAAACATTTCATTTGTTTATTTTCAATGTTATTTTTCACGATTAAAATAAAAATAAGGCGCCGTATAACAAAATGATTTACAACAAACTTTGAGATCCTTTCCATTATGTTTTGTGCCTTTAAATTTTGAATTTTTGATTTTCAAAGAAATTCGAAAAGTTGTTATGATAATTTTGTAGGGCTTTTGAAATGCAACCTCTTCTTCTCTTGACTTTTTTCATGTCATGCGATGTTTAGCTTAAAATTTTCATTTTCGTTATTTTTTGCGAATGTTGAAAATGCTATAACTCTGTTAATTTTTTTATTGAACAGAGTCGTAACGATAAATTCGTTTAATTGTTTGGATTTTTATCCAAAATATCTGGTTAAGGAACTCGTTCTTTCCTCGTAGGCCTTAAAAAAGTGTGCCAAAGCTCAATCTAATCTGATCATTTTTTCGGATACTGTCGTGCCTACAGAATACAGGCAGTCATACATACACACAATATACATACGCACAGGCAGACTCCTTCGTAAAAAACGTTTTTTCTGTTTCAGGGGATCTCAAAACCTGGATATTTGACGGAAACCGACTAAGTAAAATTGTACATAAAACCAATACATTCTCTAGATCAAAATGTAAAAAACAAACAAATTTTCTACCAAAGTGATGAATCTTGAACCAAACAGACAAACTTGTGACAAAATAGTTTAATTTTGAACCAAGTAGTTTTATTTTTAAACAAAAATATGAATTTTACACTAAAAGCCCTGCCCAGCGGACACGTTCTGTAAATGTTACATAACAAAAAGGGGAAATTTATAAATAACATTGTAACAATCGTGTGCTATAACAATTACAGAACATAAAGGACACACTGTTCTATAACGCAGTTAATGTAAGGATACGTAACAGTTCTGGAATTTTGTAATGTAACCAATATACAGGGTGTCCCAGTACTCAAAAAACATTTTTGTATTTTTGAATTCTAACAAAAAAATGGCGTCGAAAATAATTATAAAAAATTTTGCTAATATTAATAATTAACGAGTAATTAACAATAAAATATTAACCAATCAGAATCATGCGTTAGACGTTCGACAGTCCATGTGCCATCGACAAGAGTGTGTGCGTAAACAAGTTCAGTTCGTATAATATCCCCTTTCTTTGCTTTTCCAGTAGGTTGTGACTCTCTGGTGTAACTTCATACGTCAACGAAATACAAAAATAAAAAAATATATTTTCCACAATCAACCAAATTAGACAACAATCTCATGAATTCTGTAAAATTCCCTTGAATTTTGTGAAATTTTCTAAAACTGAGTGGAATGCTCCTGAATTCTGAAGAATTCTCTTGAATTTAGCAGAATTTTCTTAAAATCAGCAAAATCCTCTCTAAATCTATAGAATTCTTTTGATTTCAGCAAAATTCTTTTGAATTCAGTGGAATACTCTTGAGTTTTGTATCATTCTCTTGAATTCAGTAGCATTCATTTCAGTTCGGCAGAACTCTTTTCAATTCAGCAGAATTCTCTAACGTTCGGCTGAATTCTCGTGAGTTGAGCAGAATTTTCTTGAATTTGGTAAAATTATCCTGAATTCAGTAGAATTTTCTTGAAATCAGCAGAATTCTTTGGACTTCCGCATAAATATTTCTTAAATTCAGTAAAATTTTCTTGAACTACGTGGAAATTTCTTGAGTTGTGTATAATTCTATCAAATTCGGCAGAATTCTCTTGAATTTAGTAGAAGTCTCTTGATATATGTACAATTTTCTTAAACTTTGTTTATTTCTCCTAAATTCAGTAGAGTTCTCCTAGGTTTGGCAGAATTCTCATGAATGAAGCGAAATTATCCTGTTTTATTTCGATTTCAGCAGAATGTTCTTGAAATCAGCCAAATTCTTTCAAATTCAAGAGAATCCTCTAGATTTTGGCAGAATCCCCCTAAATTAATCATAATTCTCTGGAATTTTGTATAAATATCTCGTGAATACAGTAGAATTTTCTTTATTTATGCATTCTCTTAAGATCTGTATAATGATTTTGAAATCTGTACAATTCTTTCCAATTCTTTAGAATTCTTTTCAATTCAATAGAATTCTCTTACATTTGGGCAGAATTCTCTTGAATTTAGTAGAATTCTCTAGAGTTACTGAATTTACGAAATATTTATGCGGAAGTCCAAAGAATTATGCTGATTTCAAGAAAATTCTACTGAACTCAGGAGGATTCTACTAAATTCAAGAGAATTCTGCTCAACTCAAGAGGATTCTGCGGAACGTTAGAGAATTCTGCTGAATTGAAAAGAGTTCTGCCGAACTGAAAGGAATGCTACTGAGTTCTAGAAAATTCTACAAAATTCAAGGGAATTTTACAGAATTCATGAGAATGTTGTCTAATTTGGTGGATTGTGGAAAATGTATTTTTTAATTTTTCTATCTGGTTGACATGTGAAGTTACACCAGAGAGTCACAGCCTACTAGAAAAGCAAACGAAGGGGATATTATACGAACTGAAATTGTTTACGAACACACTTTTGTCGATGGCACATTGACTGTCGACCGTCTAACGCGTACTTCTGATTGGTTAATCTTCAATTGTTAATTACTCGTTAATTATTAACTTTAGCAAAATTTTTTATAATTATTTTCAAGGCCATTTTTTTGTTAGAATTCAACAATAAAAAAGTGTTTTTTGAGTACTGGGACACCCTGTAGAACAGAGTGATAGAACTGTTACGTCAGTAGAATGTCAGACGTGTTTCAAGAAATTCACATAAAGGTTACACTGTTCTGTAACGCTGTTAGTGTAAGGATATGTAAGAATTCTGGAATTCCGTAATGTAACTTATATAGAAAATCACGGCTAGACATTCCTTTTCCGTGACCGAATACTTTCTTTCCGCGTACGACATCGTCCTACTGGCGAAGGCTATCACCCTCTCAACGCCATCTTGCATCTGCGTCAAGACTGCCCCGATGCCGAGTTCCTTCGCTCGGGTCTGGAGTACAAACGGGACTTCAAAGTCAGGATATGTCAAAATCGGTGCTGTAGCGATTTGTTCTTTAAGCTTAGCGAACGCGCTTTCCTGTTCCCCATGGGACGTTCGTTCTAAGCAGCCTATTCAGTGGTTCCGCGTCAGTCGCAAAGTCTAGTATAAAGCCGCGATACCACGACGCCATCCCCAAGAACCGTCTCAGTTGCTTTACGGTCCTTGGGGCTGGGTAGGAGAAAAGAGGCTCGACCTTGTCCGGATCCACTTGCAAACCCCTTTGATTCACTGGCTCCATGTCCAGCCCTATGATGGAGTCTACTAGTCGCTGGAATGTCGCAGGGGCTCCTGACAGTCCAAACGGCATCCTTGTGAACTGAAAGAGCCCCATTCCAGGGACTGTAAACGCTGTGTACTCCCTACTGTCTTGGGCCATCGGTATCTGGTGGTACCCCCACTTCAAATCTAGGGACGTTATGTACTTTGCAGCGCGGAGATGTTCGAGGATCATGTCAATTTTTGGCAACGGATACGCATCCTGTTTAGCCACCTGCTTAAGCCTACGGTAGTCCATGCAGAATCTATACGTCCCGTCAGCTTTCGGGGCCATTACTACGGCACTGGACTATCCGCTTTTCGACGGCTCAACTACACTCTCGGCTAACATTCAAGTCACCTCATCTTGCATATTTTTCAGGACCTTTGGGGACACTCGATAATACCTCTGTTTTAACGTCGCGTTTCCCCCGACGTCTATGCTATGAGTGATGCTATCGGTTGCTGGAAGTACCTCAGGAAGGGGCTTCATTATCCCGACAACTAACGTGTCCAGTTCTTGTCGCTCCTCAACTGTTATTTCTCTGAAATAAAATTCCGAATGTGTGGATGAAATCCATACCCAAAAATACTTGTTCTCCCATGTTCGGGACAATATGGATCTTCACCATTCACGAAACACGATCGATTTCGATAGGGAAATAACATGTGGCCTGAATTTGACTGACCTTTCTTCTATCACCAAGCCAATATCTCCCATTACTGTTCGGGATGCCCCTCCAGCAATCAACGCGATGACCTTAGGGGTATTACCAATTCGGGCAGTCGTAAAGACTCGCAAGGTAAGCCCTTTGTCTCCCTTAAGGACTCCTTCACCTCTAATCGTAGCGGTAACGAAGGGCCTTCATCCGGTGATACCGCTGGTGGTTCCGTCCCGGACAGTTCGCACTCTTTAGTGGTCACTTCCTCCTTGCCGCACCGACGACAATAATTACGCCGTCGGTTTTTCGTACAGCCGATCTGGAAGTGACCTTTCTGTCGGTAATTCCAGCACTCCACTTCGGAATCATCCCCTTGTTTCCCTGAGGTGGAAGGCCCTGCACCTGTTTTTATCGTGTTCCGAGCCCTTCTGGTACCGGGGGCCTCTGGTATTACGCCTATTGGCTCCTTTGGTCATGGACTTGCTCGACGGCTCGTCCTTAGTCGAGTTGGCCCCTGTTCCACGCTTCTCGACTCCGATCGCTCCGATAAGCATTTTGATCAGGTGTGCCAGCTCAGATGATTTCTGTGGAGTATCGCTATCGTCTGAAGTCGGGGTGATAGCGACCACAGAACTGTTCTTTTTAGGCAGTGCCTCCTTCCCTTTGTTCGCATATTCTGGGATAATGGACTTCTGGCGACGGGGGGGGGGGGGGCTATATCCTCACCTATCATGGATATAACGTGCTCGTATTCCGTCGCTAGGACCGCCAGACCGTTGTAGTCTGTAAATTCGTAACGTCTGATGGCCCTCCTAAACTCGGACCTGAGATTCCCATATACCCTATTTATTTGGACCTCGAGATCCGTTGGCCTGGACTTTGTGCTCGTTCTTACTCGTCCCTAAAAATTTGGGAAATTTCCCTTCAGACCAGGAAAAAAAATATGTTTTTGAAAAGAAAAGAAAATTCAAAGAGCAAAAGGAAACAAGAAAAATGTCCTACTTAGGAAAAGTCATTTTCTTTTCTCAATTAATTCAAAAAAAATTATTTAAAAAAGAAATTTTCCATTTAAAATTCCGTTCGAGTTTTTGAAAG
Source organism: Andricus coriarius (assembly GCA_932066315.1). NCBI lineage: Eukaryota > Metazoa > Arthropoda > Insecta > Hymenoptera > Cynipidae > Andricus > Andricus coriarius. The sequence goes on from CAKNWT010266568.1 coordinate 11,033, forward strand.
AGGTAGCCTGGATTCAATGTATTCGGCGCAAATACCTATTACCTAGTTTATTTGCGCAGAAAGAAAAATTATTATTCCAAGTGAAGAGGGCGTGAGGGGGTGGTAATTATTTCTATAAGCGAGAGCCAAGCAAAAATGAGAGAACCAAAAATTACTATTAATCATAGTAAGCAGGCAGGAATATTTTACCACTGGTCGATCACTTCTGGTTGCTTACCGTCACTTTCCGTTCCCCTCCTCTCTCTCACTACGTTCTCATCAACCTGTGACGGCCCTCTATGTTGCACGCCATTTATAACCAGGTTCTCCAAATACCTCGTGTGCACCACGGCTAATCACGTCCTGCCCGGGGATGGCCCAGGATTGGAAAACCCAGTTATATTAAATTTGGCTGCCACTTACCTTCGGCTGCGACACAAATCACCGGAGTCAACAGAGTTCGTGAGTCACACTCTTTTGACTCACGAACAACCCACGAAGCTCGTTGTATTTCTTTCACAGGCGCCAGATAGGTTACCCTATCCGAGCCCCGCCGTTTCCGGTCCCGTCGCAACCACTAGGCTAATCAGCTGACTCTCTGTTGTGCACGAGAAGAGGGGTGAAATCGGTAGAGTGAGAGACAGTAATATTCTAGAAAGTGACGTTGGTAAAATATTCACGACTCCAGTGTACACGCTCACAAGAAGAAAAAGACAACATTTTTTCAAATAAAAACAATGAACACTGCATAATTTTGCAATAATCACGGATACAAAAAATAGTCGACCGATCGCCAGAGTGACCCGCTACCTTCAAAATGGCCGCCCGAGACGCCCGCGCTTGTACCACGTCACCTGACGTGCATTACGCGTGCCCACACCGCGCTTTCCTTGAGGAACGCCAGCCTCAACTAACTATCGTCGGAATTTGAGTGTGGCGTGACCCACTCCTGGGTGTCGCGGGAGTCTCGGTCGACACTACGCACTTTACTGTTATGCACACGCGGTCCCGAAAGTCACACCGCATGGAGGCCGAGAAACGAAAACTGAACAGTTGAGGAAACTAATGAGGAGGCCACTCACCTGGCAACCATCTTGCGTATTCCGCCTTGTCGCTCTCCATTTTTTTAAATATATGGGATGCATGTCTTTCCCAATTAAATACAATAATCCTGCCAGAGTGGGTACAAGTTTTGGGATTTTTAAGTAAAGCCTTACTTTCAAACATTTGCAACTTTTTTCCTATTGCCTTAAACAAAATTTCAATACATATATTTTTGATAGACTTTTTCACATAATTTCTGGTGGTTGTAACGATTTTAAAAAAAGTCTAAACTTGACCCTAATGTTTGAAAATCAGAAAAAAATTTGATTTTTTTTTTAAATTTCCACACTTTCTTTTTCTTCAAAATAGTTTTAAAATTCGGTTTGGATCCCTTTGGAATAGAACTGAGGAGCCTATGAAAAAGCCACCGAACGTGTCCTCGGGTTCAACAATTAATAAGCAGTCGCGGACAATTGTCCAGGGATGGTCCCGAAGGAATAACCCCTAAGTGGAGGCGCAACAACCGCGCCGAAAGCTGAATGGTACCTGGGTGAGGTGTCTTAAACGGCGACTCTGGGATGCCGGGCGAGCTCAGAGTATGCAGCCTTATCCTTGCATGCGGGGCTCTACAAGGATGGGCGAACCCTTTCCCTAGCTGCTCGTGGGAAGAACAATGACACCACCAAAACACCAAAAAGTTGTAAATGCGGTTCAAAACGATCGAACGCGCAGAGCACCCGACAACGGGTCGGCCAAAAATGCCGATAATCCTAGAGCTCGGGGTACTGAAAATTATTTAAATGGAAACACGACGATGAACCGGCGAAACGCCCACATTAAGTGGACGAATCAACTCGTGGATGACTTGCTAGATTGCTACGATGCCAGCATTATCCCTGTTCACCGAGGCTTTATGGCGCGTATGCATACTCTGTGGTGCCAAAAACACCCAGAGTTTCAGCACCTTTCGATTGAATCGTTGCGAAATCAACGTGCCTACCTCTGCGGCTATTATCTGAAACAAGGAGTAGAATACAGAAGAGGGAGAGATGGATCAGAGACCTTTTGGAGAGAGATATACAAGTACCCGAAAACACTAAAGTTGTAAGAAGATACTGACAATAGCGTCCACTTCAAGGAATTTTGCGACAACCTCATAAAATCTGAGGAGGAATGTCCATCAATCACTGCCGAAGAGGTGAAAAAAGCACTAAGACGCACGAAGAACTTTTCCGGTACTGGACCAGACTGTATCAAGAACTTCTGGTGGAAGAAGTTTACTTCTACACACCAACATTTGGCCCGTATATTCACCTCATATTGAAAGTCGGAGACGCCCATTCCTAACAACAGGATTGTTGGGCGAATTGAGCCTCTATGGCGTGAGATGTACGAACAACGTGGCTCGAAAAAGGTGTAGCAGGCTGTCGAGAGAACCTGCTAATTGACAGGTGTGTCAGTACAGACGCTGCAGCCCATCAACGCTTCCTGTCAATGGTCTGGATTGACTACCGGAAAGCTTTCGATTCAACCTCTCATAGACTTATCATCTGCCTGTTGGAAAGCTTGAAGGTGCATCCACATATAGTGAGATGCATAGAGAGATTGATGCCTCTTTGAAGAACTAGATTTACTATCTCATCTGGAAATTATCGTGTGACAACAAACAACGTCACCTTCCAGAGGAGCGTCTTTCAGGGCGATTCCATTAGCCCTTTGCTTTTTTGCATCACACTTCTGCCTCTATCTCTCGCACTACGAAATTCTTCTGGATACCTGTGTGGTGACACTAACCAGCGCGACCATGAGGTCACTCATGTATTTTATATGGATGACCTGAGGCTCTATGCCTCTGGTAAAGGCAAACTTCAAACTGCCATAAATATCGCCAAGAAGTACACAGGAGAGGTTGGGATGGACTTTGGATTGGATAAATGTGCCAAAATTCATTTGAAGAACGGAAAGATTGTTGGCGTTCCCGAGGACCCTGAGCTTGTGGATATAAGTGTTATCAGACATCTTAACACTAAAGAGACCTATACATACATGGGCGTGCCTCAAAGCCGCATTCAGGACGTAACATCATTAAAGGAGTCTCTCCGATGCAGATACAAGCATCTTCTTCGACAGATTTGGTCTTCCAATCTGTCGGCGTTGAACAAGGTATCTGCGACTAACATGCTTGCCGTCCCGGTTCTACTCTACTCGTTTGGGGTGATTCAATGGACGAAGAACGAACTTAAGGCTCTTAATGTCACCACACGTAAGATCATGCATATGCATAAAAGCTTGCATATCAATTCGCCAGTTCGGTGATTATACATTTCACGCCGTTAAGGCGGACGCGGACTTCTGAATCCCCAGTGTCTTCATAACCGAATTGTTCTAAGTACAGCTTATATCGTAGCCAATAGCATAGATCATCTCCTAAAAATGGTCAGGAACCACGAGATAATTGGTGAAGGAGCGTTCCTTTCCAAAGCCGCGGAGCAAGCGGCCAAGACTCTTGGGCGAGGGGTTGAAAACTCGTGAATCCAGGTGTACAATTGTAATGAAATGTCCTGAAATATCTGAAGTCACTAGAAGTCACTTGAACTCACTTGAATTCACTTGAAGGCACTTGAAGTAACTTGAATTCACTTGAAGTAACTTGAATTCACTTGAAGTCACTTGAAGTCTCCCGAAATATCTGCAGTCACTTGAATTCATTTGAAGTCTCTTGAAATCACCTAAATTCATTTTGGGTCATCCATATATCACGTGGATAGTTGAGGAGGGGGAGGGTATGGAAAAAGTCCACGATTGTCCACGAGGGGGGCCGAATGGGTCTATCCGAAGCCCACGTGGACTAATAAGGCGGTCCAAATTTTTTTTTTTGAATTCTCATGCATCACCACCAAATTTGTTCAAATAAAAAAAAATTCGTCTAAAAAAATTATATTCAGAGGTTCCACAAGCCCTATATAGTTTAACACGTATTTTCCATAAAAAAGCAAGACGTTTTTGTACATTTTATTCAGAATCGTCAATATTAGGCGTATCGAGTTGACCCTGAAAACTTTTCTACAGAATTAGCCATAGAATACGAATAAGAAATCACTTTTTGAAATTCACCCACAGAAGTCTATTGTATAGGGTCCCAAAGAAACCCCATACGTGAAAAATTGTGTATTGCGAGTTTTTAGCGCTAACTATTATTTTTTGAGATTTCTTTTAGTGAACACTGTTTCTAATACATGATATGTTATTTAAAACTGACAATTTAATGTTTAAATCAATTATTTTAAAATTTATTATTGTTTATAGTCATTTTTTCTTAGAATACAGTTAAAAAGTCGCGGTTTGATCTGAATTTTTAATCTTATTTTCAACTTTTTAGTTAGAGCAAGGCAATAATCAATTAAATTAAACAAAAATAATTGTTTAAAAATGTAATATAAATAATAATATTCTCTTAGAATAATGCTAGAAAGTTGCAGTTTATTCCTAAATTTTTCAAATTATAGTAAGGCAATAATTAAATCTAGTTAACGAACATAATTTTTCAAAGAATTTATTATTATTTTTAATAATACTCTCTTTGAATAATGTTAGCAATTTGCGGTTTTTTCTGAAACTTTCAACTCTTTTTTCTACTTTTCACTTAGAGTATGGTAATAGTGACTGGAATTCAACAAAAATAATTGTTTGAATAAATTATTATTGTTCTTAACTATCTTCCCCTATAATAATGCTACTTCGTTGCGGTTTTTTCTGAAATTTGTTAACTTTTTTTATATTCTTTACTTAGTGAAATAATAATGTAAGTTAATAAACATAATTGTTTATACAATTCATTATGGTTTATAACTTCTTTCAGAGAAATGCTGAAAAGTTGCGGGGTTTTCTGAAATTTTTAGCTTTTCTTTGACTTTTTAGTTATCAGTAACTACTAGAAAGAAAATTTACATTTATAACATGATCCATGTAGAAAATTTGAAGAATATTTCAAATATCTGTTTTATTGCAGAAAAATATATTCACAAAAAGAAAGATTGTTTAAAAAATTATTCTCTCTATTGTTTATCTATTATTTGTTCACAACTAAAAAACGAAAGCAAAGTTATACATTTAAGAAAAACTGCAACTTTATAGCGACTTTGTAACTGCATTCTAAGATAAAATTGCTCAACACAATAATAAATTATTTAAACAATGTATGTGAACATCTAATTATCAGTGAAAAGTAGTATTTTATGTATTAGAAACTATTTGTATTAAATAAAACCACGGAAAAATCATAATTAGCACCAGAAACTCGCAAGACCCAATTTTTCACTTATGGGGTGTTTATGGGACCATTTACAACAAGCACATGGGGGTGATATTTAAAAACTAATTATTCATTTGTATTCTATAGCCGATTGTGAAGAGCAATGTTGAGTTTCAACTCGATTCACCTAATATTAACGATTCTGAATTAAATGTACAAAAACGTCTTTTTTTTTGGGAAATATGTGTTAAGCTTCATGGGGCTGGTGGGATATCCGAATATCATTTTTTATTAAAGGTCGAAAAGAAATCTACTTTTTCAGGAATAATTTTATGAAAATGAGCATGAAAAAGATTCACAATTAAAAACCAGACGTCCAAACTAATTCATTTTTCAGAAAATGTAACAATCTAAATACATTGGTTTAGAATCACCCACATATCTGAATATCATTTTTTTAACGCATTTATTTATTTTTTTGATTCGAACAAATTTGGGGGCGATATGCAAGAAAATACGAGAAAAAAAATGTCCAATGCATTTTTGGACCACCCCAATGTGGACTCGCGTTCTTCTCAATCTGCGGATTTTTTTCAGATACACATAAAAAACGTATCATCGTATCCTGTGACCAACCATCTCACGGTTGCGAGACGTGGCCATGAGTGTGATTTACCGCAGTCCTACTTGGAGCCGGTGTCATTTTTAGATGGCAGTTGCTCCCACCCTGCTGGAAGTAAAAAGTTAGAGATACTATCCTTTTGAATCATTTTGAATCTTTATGATCGAAATAGATCGAGAAAATGTATCCCATTCTATCTCTTTGTCAATCTGAATTCGCGTCTATCTTTTTCAATCCACACTTTTCTATCTCATCCTATACTTTATCTATCCACGTCAATCTTTTTCTATCTTCTTGTCAATCTAAATTCACGTCTTTCTTCTCCAATCTCCTTTTCTCGATCTCATCCTACCCTGCTTCTATCAACGTCAACCTTTTTCTATCTCTCAATTAATCTAAATTCCCTTTATCTTTTTCAATCTCTCTTTCCCTATCTCTTCTTATCCTCGATCTATCCCCGTCAATCTTTTTCTATCTTTTTGTCTGTATAAAATCACGCCTTTCTTTTCCAATCTCCTTTTCTCTATCTCATCCTATCCTGCTTCTATCAACGTCAATCTTTTTCTATCTCTCAATTAATCTAAACTCCCTGTATCTTTTTCAATCTCCTTTTTCCTATCTCTTCTTATCCTTGATCTATCCGTGTCAATCTTTTTCTCTCTTTTTTCAATATAAATTCACGTCTTTCATTTCAAATCTCCTTTTCTCTATCTCATCCAATCCTGATTCTATCAACGGGGATATTTTTCTATATCTCTATCAATCTAAATGCTCGTTATCTTTTTCAATCTCCTTTTTTCTATCTCCTTTCATCCTTTATCTATCCACATAAATCTTTCTCTATCTCATCCTATACTGATTCTATCAACGTCAATATTTTTCGATCACTCTATCAATATAAAGTCCCGTTATCTATTTCAATCTCCTTTTCTGCATCTCTTCTTATCCTATATGTATTCTCGTTAATATTTTTCTATCTCTCTGTCAATCTAAATTCCCTTTTATCGTGTTTAGTATCCTCTCCTCTGCCGCCTCGTATCCTACATCTATGGATGTCTATCTTTTTCTATCTATTTTCAGTCTAAATTCACGCCACGGTATCTTTCTGGTGCGTGGTCAATGAAATTAGAATAGAAATGGTAAGAGTACTCAATTGCGGAAGATAGAAAAAGAGATAGACAAAGAATAAAATTTATGATATAATAAAGAAAAGAAAAGGATAAGGATCTTTGGTCACAGAAGATAGAGAAAGAGATGTAAAGATTGAAATTCGTAACAGATAGATATAATTAGGGATAGAAAAAGATAAGATTCCTCGATTACGAAAGGAGGAGTATGAGATAGAAAATTATTAATGTTAGGGATAGGAAAATGTAGCGTTTCAGGGATGCAAAGTGGCACACAGAATGATAAAAGGAGATATACAATAATTCTATCTTTTCCTATCCCCCAATTTCTATCTTTCTCAATCTTTCCACTTCCAACAGAGCAAAATCTTCAAGTTGACGTGGATAGATAAAGGACAGGACGAGATGGAGAAGAGAGGATTAAAAATGATCGACGTAAATTTAGATAAACGACGAGATGGAAAAAGTTCAACGTTGCTAGATGTAATATAGGATGAGATAGAGAAGAGGAGATTAAAAAGCGATATACAAGAATTTAGATTAACAGAGATAGAAAAACTTTGACTTAAATAGATACAGGACAAGCTGAGACAGAGAATAGAGGATGGATAAAGAGAGACGTGAATTTAGATTGAAAAATAGATAGAAAACTATATACATAAGATAGGGAAGATGAGACTAGAAAAGATAGACGGGAATTTATATTGACAGAGAGATAGTAAATATTGACGAGTATAGATAAAGGACAATATGAGATAAACTAATAGGGGGTTGAAAAAGAATGACGTGAATTCATATCGAAAAATATATAGAAAAAGATAGACGTTGATAGGTGTATGATACAATGAGATAGGGAACAGGAGATTGAAAAGGATAGATAAAAATTTGGATTAATTTACTCATGGAATAATATTGACGTGGACAGATAAAGGATAAGATGAGATAGAGAAGAGGGCATTGGGAATGATAGACGTGCATTCAGATTGAAAAATAGATAGAAAAAGAAAGACGTTGATAAAAGAAGGATAGGATGAGATAGAGAAGAGGGTATTGAAAAAGATAGGCCAGAATTGGAATTGAAAAATAGATATAACAAGATAGACGTTGATAGATTTATGATACAAGGAGATAGGGATGAGGAGATCGAACAAGATAGATGGAAATTTAGTTTTATGCAGGGATGGAAAAATATTGAGGTGGATAGAGCAAGGATAGGATAAGATAGAGAAGAGGGTGTTGGAAAATATAGTCGTGAATTCATATAGAAAAATATATAGAAAAAGATAGACGTTGATAGATGTATGATACAATGAAATAGGGAAGAGGAGATCCAAAAAGAGAGATGGAAATTTACATTGATTCAGTGATATGAAAATATTGACGTGGATAGATAAAGGATAGGACGAGATGAAGAAGAGGGTTTTTTTCTAAAATATAGACGTGAATTCAGATTGAAAAAAAGATAGAAAAAGATTGACGTTGATAAACGTAGAAGCGGATGAAATAATGAAAAAGAGATTGAAAAAGATAGACGGGAATTTAGATTGACAGTGAGATAAAAAAAGATTTACTTGGATAGGTAATGGACAGGATTAGATAGAAAAGAAGGCGTTGAAAAAGATAAACGTGAATTCATATTGATAAACAGATAGAATGGGATACATTATCTCTCTTTCTATCGTAAAGATTCAAAATTATTCAAAAAGATAGGATTCATATCTTTTTGATTCCAGCAGGGTGTCGCTAGATGGCTGAGGGCAAAAGTAGCCAACAAGTGAAATCAGGCTTCGGAACTATAAGTAGATGCCTGGCGGACCGTTTTCTTCCATGTTCGAAACAGTTGTCGACTGTGAGATATGGAAATTAATTTTAAGTATGTAGGTATAGAAGTATGGACGTCACCTTGTCTTTCTGATACGTGGCCAACGTCAAATTAATTTTTTTGATGAATTTTTTAATTTTTAGATGGACTCCCCAATTTTGAGGGATAGAAAAAGATAAGAGTCCTCAGTCACGAAGAATACAGAAAGAGATTGAAAAAGATTGAAATTCGTAATAGATAGATAGACTAAGGAATCGTAAAAGATAAAAGTCCTTGGTCACGAAGGATAGAGAAAAAGATAGAAAATTATTGAGATTAGGGATAAGAAAAGATAGCGTTTTAGAGCAAGCATTACGCTATAGCGTAATGGTAAAGTAATGGTAAAGTAATGTTAAAGTAATATGGCATTATAAGTATTGAAAGAAGCAAAACAAATATGTAAACTGTTGAAACTATAATAATACGTTAAAATTTACGTTAAATGATCATGCCGTAATTGCAAGAAGTTGCTTTTTCAGCGTTAAAAAATAAAAAAACAAAGTGGCTGTAATTAAAGTCGGGCCCCTGCATATTGGCAACCCGCTTGAAGCCCATGTTAGCAGACTGCAATGACAGACATATTATTTTTTCATTTTTTCACGCTGAAAAAGAAACTTGTTGCAACTACGGCATGATCATTTAATGTAAGTTTTAACGTATCATTATAGTTTCAACAGTTTACGTATAAGTTTTGCTTCTCTCAATAATTATAATGCCATATTACTTTAACATTACTTTACCATTACGCTATAGTGTAATGCTTGCGTTCGGCCGTTCCGCCAGGGCCAGCAGGGCAGTGAGACCCTGCGGTGGTTGTTTAACCTTATTTTTTAATTATGTATATATGGAGCATAATTTCTTAAGTGTACTCACCTCGAAAATGAATGTTGTCCGATCGTGCTAAAAATTGGACTAATTGTAGTCCTATTAGATAGTACCATTTATTCAGCGTTTTGTACATGACGTTTCGGAATCAGACCGATTCCCTCATCCGATTATCTTTAAAACTTCGCAGACAGTTCGTATTTTTGAAATCCCTAGCGGACCGAATGAACGGAACGGATACGCTGCAGCGTATCCTTACAGTATCCACATCGTATCCTCTCCGTATTATGCAAGAAAAACTCATTAAAAAGGGA